>JAVTVY010008389.1:0-48967 GCA_036873755.1 Hanleya hanleyi
TGAACTACATGATACTGTTATGGGCAGCAGCACATGTTTGCAGAAGTTTACTGATGGTTTTCCAGTCCAAAACAGGCAGGGAAATATGAATTTGACCCAAAAATCAACCGGACTATTACACAAAAATACTACAATATAGTACATGTTGTTTGTGTTGAAGTTTCGCACAATTTGGATTTCACGGACTACGTGACAGGTTTATCATGTACGACACATGTTGGCGGAACTTTATTGATTGTTTTCCAGTCCGAAACAGGCAGGAAAATATGAATTCGCAGAAAAGAGCAAACCTGCATTTTACATAACAAAGACATAAATTTGGTACGTGTGCTGCGCGTTGATAAATCGCACAATTTTGATTTGGCAGACTACGTGAAAGTCTTATGGACTACAGGACATGTTGGCGGAAGTTTTCCAATGCATTCCCAGTCCCAAGCAAGGAAGGAAATATGAATTTGACCCAAAAATCAACATGACTATTACACAAAAATGCTACAATATTGTACATGTTGTTTGCGTTAAATTTTTGCACAATTTGGATTTCAAGGACTACGTGACAGGTTTATCATCTACGCCACATGTTATCAAAACTTTGCTAATGGTTTTTACCCCTCGGCCAAAATTTGGCCGAAGGGTATTGTCGTCGTCATGTACGTCTGTCCGTCTGTCCGTCTGTCCGTCACACCTTTCTCGTTACCAAGATATCTTCAGAACGACTTACCCTAGGCACACCAAACTTGCAGTGCACATCCGTATGCTTGTGACCCAGAACTCTACTGAATCTGGACCTGATTGGTTAGAAACTTTGGCGACCATCTTTAATTTATGCGAAACCATCACAGCTTTCTTGTTACCAAGATATCTTTAGAACGACTTACCCTAGGCACCCCAAACTTGCACTGCACATCCATATGCTCATGACCCAGAACCCTATTGAATCTGGACCTGATTGGTTTGAAACTTTGGCGGCCATATTTAATTTATGCGAAGTCATTAATCTTGTGTATCTTAGGTACCATTTCTCTGTTCAGTGTGAAACTTGGTATAGATCATCGATGCATCAAGAAACTTCAAAGGAATGACCAAACCATTTTCCCTGATTCGGTGAAAACCTTGGTGGCCATCTTTAATTTATGCAAAATCTTCAATGATATATATCTCTGATACCATTCAAGTGTTCTATACGAAACTTGGTATTCAGCATCGATGTATCAAGAGATCTGCAATGTATAGCCACATCAGTTCCTCTGAGTGGCAGGAAGGATGGGCGGCCATCTTTAATTTATGCAAAATCATTAATGATCTCTATCTCTGATACTGTTCGAGTGCTCGATGTAAAATTTAGTATATATCATCGAAGCATCAATAGACTTACGATAAATGACAGTTCTGGCGTTTCTGATTGGGCGGAACCTTGGCGGCCATCTTTAATTTATGCAAAATCTTCAATGATATATATCTTTGATACCATTTCAGTGTTCTATGTGAAACTTGGTATCCAGCATCGATGTATCAAGAGACTTGCAATGAATAACCACATCGGTTCCTCTGAGTGGCGGGAAGGATGGGCGGCCATCTTTAATTTATGCGAAATCATTAATGATCTACATCTCTGATACGGTTCAAGTGCTCAATGTAAAATTTGGTATACATCATCGATGTATCAATAGACAGTTCTGGTTTTTCTGCTTGGGCGGAAACCTTGGTGGCCATCTTTAATTTATGCAAAATCTTTAATGATGTTTATCTTTGATGCCATTACAGTGTTCTATATGAAACTTGGTATACAGAATCTATGTATCAAGAGACTTGCAATGAATAACCACATCAGTTTCTCTGAGTGGTGGGAAGGATGGGCGGCCATCTTTAATTTATGCGAAATCATTAGGGATCTCTATCTCAGATAATTTTCAAATGTTCGATGTAAAATTTGGTATACATCATCGATGCATCAACAGACCTATGTAATGAATACCGGTTTTTCTGATTGGACGGAAACGTTTGAGGCCATTTCTAATGGCAAATTTTTTCATAATCTGTATATTTGTTACTTGACTGCTTGGTGTTCCTGAAGTCTTGTTTTAAATTGAATACATTATGAATGGCTGGCGCCCAGAGCCGAGGGGTTTTCAGATGCGCAGCTTCGTATTTAATCTGAAACAGGCAGGGAAATATGAATTTGCAGAAAAAAGCAAACCTGCATTTTACATAATAAATACATGAATTTGGTACATGTGCTGCGCGTTGATAAATCGCACAATTTTGATTTGGCAGACCACGTAAAAGTCTTATGGGCTACGGGACATGCTGGTGGAAGTTTCAATGCATTTCCAGTCTCAATCAAGCATGGAAATATAAATTTGACCCAAAAGTAAACATGAATTTTGAATAAAAACAAAGAAAAATAGCACATGTTGTTTGCGTTGAATTTTCATACAATTTGGGTTTCACAGACTATGAGACAGAGGTTTGCCATCTACGTTATATATCAGTGGAAGATTACGGATACTTTTTCCGCGCCCAAACATGCAGCAAAATAAAAAATAAACGAAAAATAAAACATGCATTTTACAGTTTTACACAACATTACAAGTATATGGACCACGTCCCCTTTGTTCGGGTATTGATTTAACGACTATTGGCTATAGTTCGATGGAACGAGACTGACCTGCGTAGAACATATGTCATAGAACATGTTCGCATAGATCTGGAGTAATGAAACACTCTTGGAAACAAGAAATGACTCAAAATACAAACCCGGAAATGGAAAACAACAACGTGTCTTGGTTTGCGCGACCTTGGTGACCTTCCCCACCGTAAATTTTATTTCGGGAAATAGAGCCTAATAACGTGTTTGCTGGTGGAAAGGGAATATTTCCTGCCTCCTAGATTTTCACAAGCTTTCGTTTGATGGGGAAAAGAGGGAGAGAACGGGTGTAGTTTAGCCAAGGGGGGGAGAGAAAATTGATGAGAAAATCTGACCTGATTTGGCAACGTCGTTTGAGGTTCAGCGATTTGGGTTCAGCCTCGCTGTGAGTTTCAATTCGTTTCAAATGGTTCCAAAAGGTTTCAAAAAGTTTCAATTTGGAATGGAGTCTATCGGGGGAGAGAAGAAGCGAAAAATCGCATTGTCGTCTCTCCAAGCTGGAGGGCCGCCATGTTCAATCTCTCGGTGGATGCAGGACAGGACCGGATAGATCTGGTTTCGAGATTGAGGTGGAACCCGACTACAGAAGCAAGGCCCACTGCAATGCATTGCAATGGGGAACCCCATTATTTCAATTGTGTCCAAAGAAAAAGTGCAAGATTTCGTCGGGAACCATGACGATCCCTATTGGAAATACTATGAGTCGTGGGTTCCCCATATGACAATTATTTGGCGGGAGATTTCACGTTGCGTTCCTAGACCTCCGTCTGATCGACGGAGGTAAAAACGAGCTATAATTTGGTGTATCGGGTTACACATACATGTAGGGCTTCACGCCTTGCGGCACATGTACTATCGTTGACAATGGAAACTTAATTGGTTTTGTGTTACATAAGCGATGTTAGATTTCTGGATAAGTGTTCGCGTGTCATGCAGATGAATGAATACACAAGTCATCACGTGATTCAGGCAGATATAATACGTCATCAGGTTAAGGGACCATTTCATGAAGAATTTGCCGATTATTTCCAACCAGCTCATACAATGTATTAGATCCCAACCGTCAGTGACTCGTTCTCACATTGTCAGAGTGGGTAACCACTTAGCTAAGATTCATAGCGTCTCCCTTCCCTCAACGCTATGCCCACGACAAATACATTTTCCTGTTGGTAACTTGAACATCTCCATGGCGCACTTATTATTACATTTGCGCCCTATTGGACCTTCATTAACTTGAGAAAATGGGCCGCCATGAATAAAAATACAGAAATGGCAGACAAAATGGCTCTTCGTCGATCATATATTAATTACAGCCGTTAAAATTATCCCCATGGAGCCTCAAAATCACCTGAAATCGAGGGTCAAGAAGATGGGCATTTCGGTCATAATATACAGGGGATGATGATCACAACAACATCGTTTATGGTATTTTTATTCATGGCGGCCCATTTTCTCATTTTAATGAAGGTCCAATAGGGCGCAAAGGTAATAATAAGTGCGCCATGGAGATGTTCGAGTTACCAACAGGGAAATGTATTTGTCGTCGGCATAGCGTTGAGGGAAGGGAGACGCTATGAATCCTGGCTAGTAACCACTTAAACTGTCAGTGTTACCTGGGATACTATATACTATATCACAGGTAGGTTATATTGACAGATTGGGCTATTTACGCTGATGCCATAAGAATATCTGCGACGTATTAAAATTACTGACATATACTACAGGTAGGTTATATTGACAGTTAGGGCTATTTAAGTTGATGCCATGAGAATACCCGTGACTTAAGTTGCTGACACTTACTATATCCTAGGTAGGCAATATTGACAGTTAGAGCTATTTAAGTTCATGCCATGACAATACATGTGACTTATTAAAGTTACTGACATATACTATATCACAGGTAGGCTATATTGACAGTTAGGGCTATTTAACCCTACCTGGCCTGGGGGGGGACGGAGGGGGTCGGAAAGTGCCCCCCTAGTGAACTTTTCTCTGCTGCTCCGAAACCACAAAACCGAGGAGGCTGAAACTTGGTGACTTTTAAGCTTATCTTATTGGGGTCATTTTGATCCTATTTTCATATACTCCTGGGCAGAGGATCATGAGTAAATTCAAAATGGCGTCCATGTGGTATCCGCGAAAGTCGTGTTTTTCAATCTTTTACCGAGAGAAAAATCGGAAAAATGAAAATTTCGAAAAATCGACCCCAAAAAGGCCGGAAAATGGCTTCCGAGAAGATGACGTCACTGTGACGTCATCATGACGGGCATCTTGGATTTTTTTACATTTCCTGGTAGAGTTTGAACCAAAGATACTGTGTGGTAAGTTTCAGCACTCTAGCCTTAGTGGTAGAGAAAATATATAGGGGGGGCACTTTCCGCTCCCCCACCCCCAGGCTGCGATACACCCCAAATCGCCCAGGCCAGATAGGGTTAAGCTGATGCCATGAGAATACCTTTGACTTATTAAAGTTACTGACATGCATGTATACTATATCTCAGGTAGTTTATATTGACATTTGGAGCTATTCAAGCTGATGTCATGAGAATACTTGTGACTTGAGTTATTGACATATACTATGTCTAGGTAGGCTATATTGACATTTGGAGCTATTCATGCTGATGCCATTAGAATACCTGTGACTTAAGTTGCTGATATATACTATATCCTAGGTAGGCTATATTGATAGTTAGGGCTATTTAAGCTGATGCCATGAGAATACCTTTGACTTATTAAAGTTACTGACATGCATGTATACTATATCTCAGGTGAGTTATATTGATATTTGGAGCTATTCAAGCTGATTTCATAAGAATTACAACCGTCTAGTCCGTCATTCATAATTCAGCCGTCGTCCATTAGAGAATATCCGTGTCCATAATCCAAAGACCTATTCCATATAACAGTATAAGCACCAAGTTCAAAAAGACAATCATAGTATACATAAACATAGGTTTGTTTCCTGCAAGAGAGAAGCGGTCAACAGTTTTCAATGATGCCGGCAAGACATCATGATGTTCCAAAAATATCAAATCCGTATCGCTGATCAGTATACTTAATCCATAATATTCGTTGTAAAGTTGTCATCTAAAGAATGATGTATCTCAGTCACGCTTTGATTGTGACTGTTCATATGAGTACCATGAGGATCTTGAAGTACATGGGTTCATACGGCCCCCTAGCCCCGGGTTAAGCGGAATTAGACACAAGTTACGAAACGTAGCGCCATAGATCTTGCACGCTACGTTCGTATTTTGCTATCAGCATGCGATATGTATCGCCAAATTTGAGAAACTTTGAGTGGAGGCGCTTGGTGGAATAGCCCTGTTTTATAAGTTTCTGCAACAATGTTTTGTGACGCTGATTAAAATCGTCACATTTAACACAGGATCTAGCAAATTCTACTAAGCGAGATATGTATACGCCATATGCAGGTCCCAATGGAAAATTACTGTCCAGAAAGGGATAGTTTACGATGTCGAAATTGAAATCTTCTCTTTTGTCATAAAGTCGACGAGAGAGAATGCCCGCTTCATTTTTATAGAGATTGAGATCTAAATATGGTGTGCCTGTAGGGCTATCTGTAGTTTCCTTCAAATCCAGTGAAGGTGGATATATCACCTTCACTGCGTCATTTATATAGCGATTATCCACAGCGAGAAGATCGTCTATATAGCAGTAGTAGTGGGGCCCTGCTGTCCTTTGACCAATCAGAATTGAGAACGAAAGTAAGTCAAGTATGACGCGTTTGACGTCATCCTGTGACGTAATTAGGGCGTGGTTGTAAGAAACCGGTTAAACCGGTCGTAAGAAACCGGTTAAACCGGTCGTAAGAAACCGGTTTAAATAGGGCGGTATGGTGTCAGCCCCTTTGTTAGCAGCCCCTTTGTTAACTACCAATAAAAACATCACGTGACCCTTTGACGGCTAATAGGATAAAGGGAGAGAGTTTTAGAGTTCAGTGGTCTTTATATCTCCTAACCTCTCATTGTTATTTATTATTTATTTATTTATTCGTTTATTTAGTTATATATTTAGCGCTGCAAAAGATGTTCAAAAACAAAGAAATGTACCGCGAAATTCAAATAAAACATTGAGTTGATGGGCCACGAAATCCGAATGAGAAGCGGCCCTTAAACTACAATTTCAATCAATAAAAAAAAAAGTTCAGTGGTCATATGCCTCTCACGCACGAAGGTGCGTTTTTACGTATTTGGTCGATCTCCTGTCTCGGTATACAATGGATGACGAGAAAACATTTGATGAAGGTAAGTTCGCATTATCAATCATTCCTTTGAGAACAAGCGGTTCGTTTCTTAAAAGATCTATTGCTCGAATCATAGCGTATGTGTTAGTCTATAATATACGAAAGACCTTCTCTCATATATTATAGACTAACACAACACAATGTATTAGAGCAAATGCCATGTATAGTTAACTAACCGTGTGAGTTAAATTATGTACCTCGGAATGTCACAGCCGAGGGCACATCTATTGTCCTTCTCTGGGCGCAACGGTCCATTGCACTTTAACGAACGGTCTCCTTTGATACGTGCCGGTGTACACGGAAACGACATTCTTTCAGAAACACTCGAATTTTCTTAGTCTAAAACAGTTCGATAATCTAGGTTTATTATTTGTTAGGCCTTAAATATATATATATATGGGAGAATTTCTGTTAAATACCGTATGGTTGGTCATACCGACGGTGCGTGTATAGTTAAATGACCGTGGGCGTTAAATTATGTACCTCGTATTGTCACAGCCGACCGCACATCTATTGTTCTTCTCTGTGCGCACCGGTCCATTAAGTGCAAAAAGTGATGTATTATGCGTCGATATTGGCATCAATACCATTCCATTCGCTACCCCTAACAGTCTCTGCACAAGGGAGAAAATTGAACTATGTTGCCGTGGACTAAAATAGGCCAACTGTTAGCTATGTACATGTCTCTTTGCCCGAGTTACTGTGATAATAAAAGAAACGTTTAACACTCTTTCTACCACAATTATTTCAAGAAATTCGATAAACTCATATAACATAATTTGACAAAATCAAAGATAAATTTTTACCGTATTAGCGTCGCTAAAATTAAGGCCTCTCAACGTGTTATTTATCCGGCAACTTACACTATTGTGCAAGTCACCAGTACACTAGCATTGTTTTACAAGTCACCAACACTCTAGCATTGTTTTACAATACAATACAGTAAACATACACGGTGAGCATTGGTAATGATCGCTCACGATATGATGACTATTTGTATCGTGTTTCGACGAAGCGTAACGCCCGCAACGCCCGCAAAGCCCGCAAAAGCGCCCGCAACGCCCGCAAAAGCGCCCGCAAGCGCCCGTTTCAACGCCCTTCGATATCTGAGAAAAAGAGAGAGATCAACACGTTCACAAGTTTTCATATATTTTATTATCCCCAATGTGATGCCGTACCCAAGCTGGGGGCCGCTATGGGTATGTTTACAATTCATAACGTTGGAGTGATATCAGTTTTAATCACGCTCTTGTCAGTGTTCGTGAATTCTTGAAGTTCATCTTCGGTCATCATCATCTTTTCGCTTTATTTCTTTATTTCAGCATTCGACAGTGAGCTTCTTAAATCACCGTCAGTTTTCTGATCATTATTATTCGATGTATCAAGTCCTAATCAGACTCGCTATCTACCAATCCGGGAAAGTCCGTGGGCAACATGTCCTTGAAGAGCTGTTTCCGCATCTTGATGGCGTTTTTCAGGGCCTCTCTTGGAGGTAAACCCATATCCTCTTCTAAGTAGCTCTTTGTTTTCATGATGGCCCTGTGGTTACGATCACTTTTCATTTCAAGAGGAATCAAGGTATAGTTTTCATACAGAGCAATGGCGGATTTTATGATTCGTGGTTGCATGTTGATATAGGCCTTCTGTAAAGTCTCTTCATCCTGTCCATCTGCCTGGATAGCAGCGGCGTGTGCGTCAATAGCCTTGTCCACAATGCGACCCCAAAATGACGGCTCCCCTTCGTCCGTGTCTGAATCACCCAAACTTTCGCTTTCCTCGGATGAGCTAGTGCTGTCCGCATCAGAGCATGAGCTTTCAGCGCTGTCATCGCTAGATGATGAGCTCACAGTATCCGTATCATCGTGTAGACTCTCACTGTCTACATCAGAGACCTCGTCGGTGTCTTCATACCCATGAATATTCTTCCTATGTCTGATTATATCGTGGTACCTGGTGAACGATCGGTGACACTCTGAGCAAGAATAAGACATGTGGAACTCAGCGACAAAAATGAAGTGAGTTAGTCTTTCTAATAGGGTTGTATTTATGAATGATTGTCGCAGCGCCATCTATACACCGATAGGAACTCACGCTGTGCATGGATGGGGTCCTATCCGATTGGTTAATAAGCCTTCACGGCGTAATGCTTTGACATATCTCTCTCCCTTCACGTAAGGCGCTAGCATCCCTCATCTCCACTAACGTCCGGTAGTAGCGGGCGTTTGCGCCCGCAAAAGCGCCCGCAACGCCCGCAAACGCGCCTGCAACGCCCGCAAAAGCACCCGCAACGCCCGCAAGCGCCCGTTTCAACGCCCTTCGATATCTGAGAAAAAGAGAGAGATCAGCATATTCACAAGTTTTCATGTATTTTATTATCCCGCAATCGCCCGCAAGCGCCCGCAAACGCCCGTTTCAACGCCCTTCGATATCTGAGAAAAAGAGAGAGATCAGCATATTCACAAGTTTTCATATATTTTGTTATTCACAAGTTTTCATATATTTTGTTATCTCGCAAAAGCGCCTGCAAGCGCCCGTTTCAACGCCCTTCGATATCTGAGAAAAAGAGAGAGATCCACACTTTCACAAGTTTTCATATATTTTATTATCCCCAATGTACGGCATAACATTGGGGATAATAAAATATATGAAAACTTGTGAACGTGTTGATCTCTCTCTCTTTTTCTCAAATATCGAAGGGCGTTGAAACGGGCGCTTACGAGCGTTTGCGTGCGCTTTTGCGGGCGCTTGCGAGCGCTTTTGCGGGATAATGAAATATAGGAAAACTTGTGAACATGCTGATCTCTCTCTTTTTCTCATATATCGAAGGGCGTTGAAACGGGCGCTTGTGGGCGTTGCGGGCGCTTGAGGGCGTTGCGGGCGCTTTTGCGGGATAATAAAATATATGAAAACTTGTGAATATGCTGATCTCTCTCTTTTTCTCAGATATCGAAGGGCGTTGAAACGGGCGCTTGCGGGCGCCTTTGCGGGCGTTGCGGGCGCTTTTGCGGGCGCTTGCGGGCGCTTTTGCGGGCGCTTGCGGGCGCAAACGCCCGCTACTACCGGACGTTGGTGGAGATGAGGGATGCTAGCGCCTTACGTGAAGGGAGAGAGATATGTCAAAGCATTACGCCGTGAAGGCTTATTAGCCAATCGGATAGGTCCCCATCCATGCACAGCGTGAGTTCCTATCGGTGTAAAGATGGCGCTGCGACAATCATTCATAAATACAACCCTATTAGAAAGACTAACTCACTTCATTTTTGTCGCTCAGTTCAACATGTCTTATTCTTGCTCAGAGTGTAACCGATCGTTCACCAGGTACCACGATATGATCAGACATAGGAAGAATATTCATGGGTATGAAGACACCGACGAGGTCTCTGATGTAGACAGTGAGAGTCTATGCGATGATACGGATACCGTGAGCTCATCATATGACGATGACAGTGCTGAAAACTCATGGTCTGATGCGGACAGCACTAGCTCATCCGAGAAAAGCGAAAGTTTGGGTGATCCAGACACGGACGAAGGGGAGCCGTCATTTTGGGATCGCATTGTGGACAAGGCTATTGACACACACGCCGCTGCTATCCAGGCAGATGGACAGGATGAAGAGACTTTACAGAAGGCCTATACCAACATGCAACCACGAATAATAAAATCTGCAATGGCTCTGTATGAAAACTATACCTCGATTCCTCTTGAAATGAAAAGTGATCCTGACCACAGGGCGATCACGAAAACAAAGAGCTACTTAGAAGAGGATATGGGTTTACCTCCAATAGAGGCCCTAAAAACGCCATCAAGACGCCGAAACAGCTCTTTAAGGACATGCTGCCCACGGACTTTCCCGGATTGGTAGATAGCGAGTCTGATTAGGACTTGGTAAATCGAATAATAACGATAAAAAAAAAGCTGACGGTGATTTAAGAAGCTCAATGTCGTATACTGAAATAAAGAAATGAAGCGAAAAGATGATGATGAACGAAGATGAACTTCAAGAATTCACGAACACTGACAAGAACGTGATTAAAACTGATATCACTCAAACGTTATGAATTGTAAACATACCCATAGCGGCCCCAGCTTGGGTACGGCATAACATTGGGGATAATAAAATAAATGAAAACTTGTGAACGTGTTGATCTCTCTCTCTTTTTTTCAGATATCGAAGAGCGTTGAAACGGGCGCTTGCGGGCGTTTGCGTGCGCTTTTGCGGGCGCTTGCGGGCGCTTTTGCGGGATAATAAAATATAAGAAAACTTGTGAATATGCTGATCTCTCTCTTTTTCTCAGATATCGAGGGGCGTTGAAACGGGCGCTTGCGGGCGTTGCGGGCGCTTTTGCGGGCGCTTGCGGGCGTTGCGGGCGCTTTTTCGGGCGCTTGCTGGCGTTGCGGGCGCTTTGGGGGACGCTACGCTTCGTCGGAACACGATACAAATAGTCATCACATCGTGAGCGATCATTACCAATGTTCGCCGTGTGTGTTTACTGTATTGTATTGTAAAACAATGGTAGAGTGTTTGTGACTTGTAAAACAATGCTATTGTGTTGGTGACTATTGTGTTGGTGACGGTAAAAAATTATCTTTGTTTTCGTCAAATTATGTTATATGAGTTTATCGAATTTCTTGAAATAATTGTAGTAGAAAGAGTGATAAACGTTTCTTTTATTCTCGCAGTAACTCGGCCAGAGAGACAGGTACATAGCTAACAGTTGGCCTATTTTAGTCCACGGCAACATAGTTCAATTTTCTCCCGTGTGCAGAGGCTGTTAGGAGTAGCGAATGGAATCGAATTGATGCCAATATCGACGCATAATACATCACTTTTTGCACTTAATGGACCGGTGCTTACAGAGAAGGACAATAGATGCGCGCTCGGCTGTGACATTCCGAGGTACATAATTTAACTCGCACGGTTAGTTAACTATACATGGCATTTGCTCTAATACATTGTGTTGTGTTAGTCTATAATATATGAAACCACGCTATGATTCGAACAATAGATCTTTTAAGAAACGAACAGCTTGTTCTCAAAGGAATGATTGATAATGCGAACTTACCTTCATCAAATGTTTTCTCGTCATCCATTGTATACCAATACAGGAGATCGACCAAATACGTAAAAACGCACCTTCGTGCGTGAGAGGCATATGACCACTGAACTTTTTTTGGATTGATTGAAATTGTAGTTTAAGGGCCGCTTCCCATTCGGATTTCGTGGCCCATCAACTCAATGTTTTATTTGAATTTCGCGGTACATTTCTTTGCTTTTGAACATCTTTTCCAGCGCTAAATATATAACTAAATGAATGAATAAATAAATAAATAAATAATAAATAACAATGCGAGGTTAGTAGGAGATATAAAGACCACTGAACTCGAAATCGCTCTCCTTATCCTATTAGCCGTCAAAGGGTCACGCGATGTTTTTATTGGTAGTTAACAAAGGGGCTGCTAAAAATAGGCATTACTGCTAAAAATAGACATCATATCGCCCTATTTAAACCGGTTTCTTACGTAATCGATCTACTTAGGAGCGACCATGACCTAATTACGTACCATAAACCGGTTTAAATAATTTAAACCGGTTTCTTATGACCGGTTAAACAGGTTTAACCGGTTTCTTACGACCGGTTAAACCGATTTAACCGGTTTCTTACGACTTAATTTAAACCGGTTTCTTACGACCGGTTAAACCGGTTTCTTACGACTTAATTTAAACCGGTTTCTTACGACCACAACCTAATTACGTCATACGATGACGTCAAAGGCGTTATACTTGACCTACTTTCGTTCTCAATTCTGATTGGTCCACCCCCAGCAGGAGCCATCTACTACTTATAACCAGAACAAAAAAAACAGTTACAAACAAAAACTGAATATCGGTATGTTTAAATATTTACCCGCGGTTATCTTCATCAATGACTATTATAAATGTAGTACATCCATTGTCTGAAAAAAAAAAAAAAAAAAAATTGTATGCACGTTACGATCAAAGCACAAGAAATAAAATGTATATAATGACCGAGAAGCTTCTTTTCCAAAAAATGTAGGATTCAGTTCAATTTGTTGTTTTTTTCAACTGATAGACACGAAAATATAAATGGCCAAAGTTTGAAAGGGGACAAAGAAAAAGAAAATTAAACGCTTCTTTTGGTTAAAATGCCAGAAGAAAAGGACAAAAGACCCCAGTTCTCTCCAAATATGCGAATGGGGCCATAAACACGGGATTATCAGTGGCCTGTCCTAGCAATAAGCTAAATATGAAAAAATAGCTGTAATATAGTAATAGATTGTCTGATGTACTGTTCAAGCTGCAAATGTAATCACGAAATTCACACATCCACGCAACAAAACACAGTAAATGTAAATTCGCTGAAGTCTCTGCTTATTTTTTTTTTTCAATGTCAAGTATACCAGTATCAGAAGCTGTGACGTCCAAGCTGTTGCAGGTTGTAAATAAACATGCCGAAATGAAGAGGTGATCTGGATATTCCCGCAGAGGAGTACAAGGCTTTGGGTCCAAGGTTATAAACACTCTTCAGTACGACGTTTGCTGTCCGGGAATCGTATATTGATCCATAACCTCGCTGGAGGCTCCAAAATCTAGAAGGTCGCTGACCATAAATGAAGAACCAAACCCTGGTTTAAGTCGACGGTATGGATATTTATTCGATTAACCCAGACTTAAGACCCTACAAACATACAAATATATCACAAACGTAAGCATCACAGTCAAACAAGAATACAAATATATTTTCTGACGTTTTACCTATAGTTAAAATCCAACTCCATACCAAATACCTCAATTCAATATTATATACTGGGTATAAGACGACTCGAAACCTTCATAATAACACAGGAAGGAAGCAATCAGAGATTGCTCAATTGTATGCCCCCCCCTTCCGCTTTAATCCGACACTGCCCCGCCATTGTTCTGTTGTTTATTGGTTGGTGGAGGCCTAATTTGGATAATTATAAAAATTCTGTTTCTGTCACTTTTTTTGCCATGCCTCACATAATACATATTCCAAGTATCAGCCAACAAGTGATAATACGATGTTTCGATGCAAGATGGTCGCCAGGGCTTTCGCCAAATCCGAAAATGTGACCTGGTTATGAAACCTACATTCCTTGGGAGTATATTGTGGTGAAATTATGAAGCGATCAGTGAACTTTGAATTTTGCACCCAATTCACTCTTTTTGGGGCAACTTCATACTTTAATTTCAGGACCCATGTTGTAACGATAAAAAAAAAGCTGACGGTGATTTAAGAAGCTCAATGTCGTATGCTGAAATAAAGAAATGAAGCGAAAAGATGATGATGAACGAAGATGAACTTCAAGAATTCACGAACACTGACAAGAACGTGATTAAAACTGATATCACTCAAACGTTATGAATTGTAAACATACCCATAGCGGCCCCAGCTTGGGTACGGCATAACATTGGGGATAATAAAATAAATGAAAACTTGTGAACGTGTTGATCTCTCTCTCTTTTTTTCAGATATCGAAGAGCGTTGAAACGGGCGCTTGCGGGCGTTTGTGTGCGCTTTTGCGGGCGCTTGCGGGCGCTTTTGCGGGATAATAAAATATAAGAAAACTTGTGAATATGCTGATCTCTCTCTTTTTCTCAGATATCGAGGGGCGTTGAAACGGGCGCTTGCGGGCGTTGCGGGCGCTTTTTCGGGCGCTTGCTGGCGTTGCGGGCGCTTTGGGGGACGCTACGCTTCGTCGGAACTCGATACAAATAGTCATCACAGCGTGAGCGATCATTACCAATGTTCGCCGTGTGTGTTTACTGTATTGTATTGTAAAACAATGGTAGAGTGTTTGTGACTTGTAAAACAATGCTATTGTGTTGGTGACTATTGTGTTGGTGATGGTAAAAAATTATCTTTGTTTTCGTCAAATTATGTTATCTGCTTTGGAATGTAGGATAACATATAATATAGCCATTTTTCTGGTCCAAAGTGGTTATGGACTGAGATCCAGCCTGGACAAATGAATATATCCCATTCACTTTAGTTTTGATAAACAAAGGGCCATAACTCTTGAAAATACAATGTATAACCGAAAGCAGAGAAACTTCACGCTGCACACCAATGGGTCACTGACCACATATCATGCAAATTTCATACTTGTCCATACAATATTAACCGAGATCCAGCCCTACAAGTCTCAAAGATTTGAAGAAAAAAGGGCCATAACTGTTGAAAATATACGCGAAATGTGGAGAAACTTCACGCTGCACAACTACAGGGCACTGACCACATATCCTGCAAATTTCATAATTGTCCATACATTATTAACCGAGATCCAGCCCGGACAAGTCCCAATTCACACAAATTTGAACAAAAAAGAGCCATAACTCTTGAAAATATATGCGAAACGCGGAGAAACTTCACGCTGCACAACTACAGGGCACTGACCACATATCCTGCAAATTTCATAATTGTCCATACAATATTAACCGAGATCCAGCCCGGACAAGTCCCAATTCACACAAATTTAAAGAAAAAAGGGCCATAACTCTTGAAAATATATGTGAAACGCGGAGAAACTTCACGCTGCACAACTACAGGGCACTGACAACATATCCTGCAAATTTCATAATTGTCCATACAATATTAACCGAGATCCAGCCCGGACAAGTCCCAATTCACGAAGAATTCAGGAACAAAGGGCCATAACTCTTGAAAATATAAGCGAAACGTGAAGAAACTTTACGCTGCACAACTGTGGGGCACTGACCACATATCATGCAAATTTCATACTTGTCTATACAATATTAACCAAGATCCAGCCCGGACAAGTCCCATTCACAGAGATTTCAGAAAAAGGGCCATAACTACGGGGCACTAGCCACATTCCATGCAAGTTTCAATCCTGTCCATCAAATATTAACCGAGATATTGCTCGGACAAGAAATTCGGACGGACAGACGGACAGACGGACGGACGGACAAAGCGATCGCTATATGCCCCCCCTCTAGTTAGAGGGGGGGCATAATAACCTATAACCACATCGCAACACTACATATGTTTTACGTTACATTATGCATACTGTGCGCTTGCTGTGTTACAAACGAAATATAATCAGTTATAAATATGTTCAGGCCAGTACTAGGACACAAATAACTAGAATATATGTACGTCGCTTGAACTAACTATAACAAACCGTTTAACGCTGAGTTACGTAACAAGAAACCTATCTGCTCCGTCAATGGGACAGGCAAGTCCGACCAGCATCGTTTACGGTAGCAAACCATTACGTAACGCCCAGTAGCACCCAAATGTAACGCCCAGTATAGTATCACCTGGTAAACAAACATAGCTCCAGTTTATGGACAAAATATATCGTTTCGGCCACAATAACTTACAATAAATGTATATACTCAATACGGGAAATGCGAGCATCATAATTTATACTAGCATGTGGCTTATATGTTATAAAAATGTATTACCAGAGGCAAATATGTTCGAAATATATATCACCCGCCCGTGGGACGTATGTGCTCGTTTCAGTGAAATGAATGCTAGATATATTATCCAAAATTACCACACTCAATATATGCTACTGAATATAAATATATATATAGAAATATTACTGACCTGATAATCCAATGAAGAATATCCAAACAACTCCAAACGAAACAAAACTGGCAGCAGAGCTCAAACAAAGTACTGAACTCAAACAGTAAGAACGAAAAAGTGAACCGGCCAGTTCGTTCAGAAAAAAATCATGCAATCACCAAAATATCCCAAAAGGCATTTCACCAATAGAAACACTCGGCACATTCATCACCCAATCATAGTCAAGTGCGTCATGAATAATCGTTAAGTCGAACATTACCGAGTACGAATGTCAAGTCATGAATATGTAATATGAAGCCCTTGCTCAAGTAAACATACAACACAAGGAATGCAATGAACATTAAATACCATACATACAATGAACAATACAATAAATACAATGAACAATACCTCTTTGACATATATCTTGTTTGACTGATAACGACATTACATAATTTGTTTGTAGAATAATCTAATAAGTCCATACTGTTATTTCAAATTCACGAATAAACATTTACAAGTTGTTCTGAAGATCTGAACTTTTTTCCACGCTAATGGCAAAAGTCTTAACTGAAACGCAATAGTAAGATGCAAACCAGGGGAAATTTTAGGGCAAGCAACTTTCGAGTCAGGACGGGAATCGATTCACATTCGGAGAGCCCAAAGCATCAGTTGTTAAATGGATCATTTTTTTAGCGAACAGGGACTGTACAAATAAATATTCTACGATTGCGCCTGAATTTACACTGATCTACACTAATTTGTATCCGACAAAATATAATAGTCTAATATTTAATAGTTTCATTCCCGTTGAATATATTCAATTGGAAATTATAAAGCTTGAATGTTTAAAGAATAATTTGGGCGTAGTAAATAAACTGGCCTACGGCAATTGCATTCTTTGAAGTGGCGTTTTGGGTTCTTTTGTTTGTAGATGCGAGAGTTCTTTCATGGATGACGTCTGGCAATAAATCCCTGGCTGACAGTTGCGTTTATTATCCATTTATCAAGGTTTAATTTTATTTCAACTTTAATCCCAAAACCAATATTATAATAATAATAATATCTCTAAGATAGGGGGAAATTGATCGGCTCTAAGCACAAGATGGTCTATTTTGTGAACTAACCGATCTCGACCATGCAACTGAGGGTGATATTAATTGAAAATGGCTTGATTGAACCCAGTAATAGTCCGCGGTTCTACTCTATTCTGTTGGTGAAAAAGAATGATGGCACATCGAGATTCTGCTCAAAATAAATCCAGGAGAACGCCGACATGATTAACGATGAGTACCCACTAGAGCGTATAGATGAGTCTATGAATTCGCTTTCAGGAGTCTGTTGGCTTTGGGTGCACCCCAGGGATCCTTCAATTCGCACGGAATAGACCATGGGTCCGCTTTTCGGCCACCAATTTTCGTGAAATATTCATCTCAAATCACTTAAATGCATATATTTTCTGAAAGAGCATGATTAAGCTATTATTTAAGATAAAGCCCTGATATGTCATTGAAAAATGCATCTCGAATATCCCTTACGAGCTTGCTGCATTTTACCAAGAAATTCTCTTAAAATGTCGAAAAATGGTCAAATTGGGCACAATTTCCAGGAAAATTTAAATGTCTTCCTCATTTTCTTCGGTGCCAACTCAAAAGGGCAAAAAAGTGAGGGTCAACCTGCCCGTTTTTTGTCAGATTTTCTCTCCATAAATGAGCCCTAAGTTTTTGGCACATCAAAGGGGTATAAATGAGGCAGGACAAAATTTACTTCATGACCCCGATCACCGTGCAGACGAACCCAGCTAGTAAATGCTCGTTTGCAGCGTTGATAATGCTGAACAGGATGGTATAATAGATATAAACTATTAAGACGGCCAGAAGAATTATGATGAACACGGGCAGTCTATCGTATTATGAAATTAGATCGGGACCATTGCTACGAAACAGTGGAGTACCACCTCAAAGAGCAGGATATCTTGTGCGAAATTAATTTGTCACTTTTATAGTAATCTGGATGGTATGTGTGTATGGCGGTATACAAAACTTGCATGTTATACATATCATTGTGGGATATCCGACCGATCGCTTTCCCCCTACACCATCTTAGTTTCGATCACTTTTGCCAAGTCTAGCAGGATTTTCGAGAACAAAACTTAAAATTGATCAATTTGCTCTTAATAATGGACATTCAGTCTGCTATATGAAGGCCCTGGATGCTTTTCCGCTTTCCAATGATACCAGAAAAGCAGGGAAATAATATAAGAGAGGTAACCAAGTCAAAGTATTGGTAATGTTTCAATACATTTTCTCCTAGAAATATGGGGAGTGCTTCAGAAACTTGAGAAAGAATTCATTAAACCTCAATAACATACATCCCTTCCATCCATTTTGGACTGTAAACGGGTTATGTCATAAAGCAAATAGATTCGGCAAATTTATAGCATTGTGAGAGGATCTGGATATGCCCTAATTTTCACCGAAATCTCAATCAAGTGGAGAGAAATCTTGTATGGAGCAGAGTATGCATTACCTCGATGTTATACCAATGGACTCACTGTGGATCTTTTTAGTCGAACTCCTTGTCTTCTTTTCACCTGACTCCGAAAAAGCGCTCCAGATGCAACTAGGCAGCCGAAATTAAACAATCTGGCGTAGTCACACATCTCCGCTCCGTATTGGAGTCTACGTTGAGATAATACATAGACTACACTATTATGCCTTTAAGAGTGCACCCCAGGGATACTTTCATGCGGACCATGGGTTCGCTTTTCGGCCACCAGTTGTCGTAAAATCTTTAACCCAAATCACTTATAAGTATATATTTTCTGAAAGAGCATGATTGAACTCTTATTTTAATACAAAGCTCTGATAAATCATTGAAAAATGCATCTCCAACATTCCCCTCCGAGTTTGCTTCATTTTTTCTAGAAATTCCCTTAAAATGTCGAAAAATGGTCAAATTCGGATCAATTTCCATTGAAATTATATTTCTTTCCGGTCAACATGCCCGTTTTTTTATTGGTCAGATTTCCTATTCGTGAATGAGTCCTGATTTTTAGGCAGAACAAAGGGGCATAACTGAGACAGGACAGAATTTTCTTCATGACCCCGATCACTGTGCAGACGAACCCAGCTATCGATCTGTAAATGTTAGTTTGCAGCGTTAATAATACTGAACAGGATGGTAGAATAGATATAAACTATTAAGAAGGCAAGAAGAATTATTATGTAGCAGAACACGGACAGTCTACTGTCTTATAAAATTAGACCGGTGCCATTGCTATGAAACCGTGGAGGACCACCTTAGTACATTAGTTTTAGTATCTGGTTACTGGAAGTTTGCTGGCAAAGCTCTTTCAATTTAACGTGATGCCCTTCGGGTTCTGCCACGCGCCTGCCGTTTTTGAACGTTTCATGGAACTGTTCCTTCGTGGGATGTCAGTGGAGGCAATGTCTATATTATTTGAATGACGTGATTGTGTATGGGTATCAGTCGAAGTTGCTTCAAATGGTTTGCGAGAGGTATTTATGCGAATTCGATTAGCTAACTTGAAGGCAAAGCATTTGCAGTGTTCCATATTTCGTACAGAATTATCATCTTAGGACATCTGGGAGTGCAGATAGCTGCGACTCTAGTGGACTGGACGGGTAAAAATTGACCTCAGCCTGCTAACGCGAGTGAGGTTCGTAACTTTCTAGGCTTAGCTGCATATTACCGTAAGTTTATCTCCAAATTTTCTACCATTGCAAAATCCATGTTTGGTTTAACGAAAAAAGCGGCGAGCTTTAACTGGACGGGCTAGCGAAGTCAGGCCTTTGACGAGCTACATGAGCTTCTTGTCTCTGTACCGGTTTTGGCTTATCCTGAAAGTTGCGCTGTACTTGATTTGGACACTGATGCTTATCGTGTCGAGTACCAGTTAGCTACTGTAACATATCGTATCCACGATTGGTCTGCGGCTAGTCTTAGGTTTGCGCATGTTGATCATCTTATCTTCGATTCAATGACGCTGGAGGATGTAGCTGATGTAGTTATTAGGGTTCTGAAGAGGCGGGGGTCGTGGTTCTAAACTGGAGAGGCTAGGAGTGAAGGAACTGGGAGAGGAGACTAAATCACCCTCGAAACCGAGACAGATGGCTTCAGACGGCAGAGACGTGGTAAACTATTTTAAGTATTCTACTATTGGAGCAAGTTTGGATTTGACATCATTTGAAGCATTCAGAAGTATTTTGCTCTTAGTTGATCATGATATGGGATTCCTCTAAATGAGAACTGAGAATTCGTGAAACTGTTCTGTCCTTGCTTATATCAATGCTAATCATGTTCTTCTGTATATATTGCAGATGAAAAAAAAGTTGACATCGATGTGTCCAAGTCAGAGCTAGAACAGACCAGAAGAAAAAGATGGAGGTATGGGTAGCCGTGTCCACGTGTGCCTGGACTCCATGGGGAGACATTGAAAGCTCCACCATCGCCAATATATAAAGGAATCCCATTGCCCTAATATAGGATGGAAATATAATTTGCGGAAAAGAGATAGAGAGAGACTTACGATTTAACGTCGCGTTCAGCAATAGCTATGCACATTTCACGGCAACAGGGGTTGACTGAGGTGTATGCGATCCAAGGGTCTTAAAGCTCACCAGGAAGATTGCTTTAATGCGAAGTTTATTAACCCGCTGGAAGAACGCTGTCCGAAAAAAATGCATCTGAATAGGGACGAGAGAGACGAAGTCACCCATGGAAGTATAATTTATCTTTCCTATCTCGCTTTGTTATAAAAACTGAATTGAGCCACCGTCCATAAAACTTATGCTTTCTCTTTTCCTCCCCCGTCTTCCCAAACGTTTTTTTTTCCTGGAACATCCCTAATGTTTGATGAAATTATCTATTTCAGTGTAGCCTGATAATTGAGTACTTTTATCATGTGAGTAAATGTCTTTAAATAACTGGAGACATAACAATTTATTAAGTTTTTAGGATTTTTCTGCCACGGTGAACTTGAAATTTGGCTTGTTAACTTCAACATGAAATATGCTTCTTCCTTACCTCGTGAGTAAGTATTCCAAGTTTGGAACCAAACCGTAAAATGCTCCTTGATCATATATTGCAAAGACATGAAAAGGTGACAGAGGGACAGATGGATATACGGATGGACATAACTCTCTGTCGCATATACTACGACCTCGTCTAATGACGAGCGTATTAAAATTCAAAAGATCCTTCCCAACGTTCTCAATCTGGTCAACAGATGGCGCCATTGGAAATTTCGTTTCGAGACAATCACACTACACTCAAACTAAATTTCATATGTAGTTACTTTTAAAAGAAGATCTCACTTAGGATTGCATTTCGTCGACATACGTGTATAAATGGCACCCATTTTTCTTACCTCCTTCAAATGTAACTCTTGGAAAACGAAAATCAGGTCACTCCTTAATGATCTTGACCAATCATCATAGTCAAAAGTGATTTACGGGATTCATGATTTCAGTGTTTGCCATTGGGATTTTGTCCAGTTTCGGGGTTTTTCGAATACATTTCTACGTGGCTTTTCTAATATAACTAAAATATCTAAAATACGAAACATTGAACCAATGTGTCGTATTTTAGATACACATTCATCTAGATTCTCGATCATAATGCTGCCTTGTCAGAGTTGTCAGGTCAAATTCACTCAGGACGGAATTTCACCTATTTTGATAGTCACATAGGTAAACAGTTTAACATCAGAAATGTATGCACTGAAACGTTACTTTTGGATAACAACTTCAGCTAAACCCGTTAACCTTTACAGACTGCTTGATGATTTGAACCTTCGTTCACCAGAGAACCGTTCCAAGATAGTTTTATTATCGAAGGCAATGTACGCTTTCAAATATGGTTCCTGTTGGGGGAACCGCTAGTTACTCGACTTGTTTATTCACATTTTCGAATCGGAAATAAATTATATCATTTGGTTGAATTATCTGCTGCAATTAGAAAATGTGTGTTTCCTGTGTTCGGTCTTTTTATTGCAGATGAGTGTTGGAAGAAAATCGAATGGAGCAATCAACCAGGCGATTGTGCATAGGAGGAAGGAAGAGAGCCAGCCCAGAATTAATTAACAGACTTTAAAGGCCAGCTGTTTTACCTTTGTTAGATCAAAGAAGATAGACAGTTCTTGCCACATAACAGTCTAGGAAGTGTTGTTGAAATCGTTATCTTGTAACTTCAGCTTTAATGTCTCTGTCGTAAAACTGGTGTTTGAACTAATTAATTGGTCATTTGTTAAGAAACCTATACAGTGTAATGTGTCCAGAATATTGTAATTTAATGCATGTGGCTTCCATACATCGTACCACCATTAATCAAGCCATGGCTGTCCATGAAGAGGTTTATGGGCTCATTCTGTCTCGAGTTTCGATACACCTGTATGAATCATTCCACCTTGATCCGGGAACTGCTGATTCTCCTAGCTGGGAATATAGCTACTTTTCCTGTTTATTTTGGTTAGAATAAATAAAAACATATAATTCGTATATATGATCTGAATAATCCATAATAATACTGTTGGCTCAAGGTTGGCCCAAATTAAATGATGCTCCCAATCCAACTTTGGACCAACGTCGATGTTTATCAGTGATGGCATTACATAATGGGGAAAATGAGATAACTGAACCATGCCCGGTCTGAGTAATTTGCGGTGTATCGCAGTCTATGTGTTTACACTCCAGGTAAAATGTTTGGAAAAAAGACGTTGAAAATTTTCAACGCCAGTCTCATGGCCATCTTTGCAAATTTACTCTTTCTGTATTGAAAGCTTATGCACATAGGATCGAAATGACCTCAGTATGACGGAACAACGTCACGAAGTTTCAGTTCTCAATTCTACTTCGTTTCCAGGAACCACAAGAGCCCACGGGGGAGAACGTCATGCCAGTCGGGGCTAACTTTATCATCGACCGCTCATTGCTTAAACACCGGTAGGCCTACTGACCCCATTGTTGGCCTTAGCATGGGTGAATTATTGCAGTCTGGACACCCAACTGACGATTCATCCATTGGTGGAAACATGACATGTGGGGTTCTAACTTGATTTACTAAATGGCTTATTTACCTCCCCCCTCTCCCCCCACAAAAACACATTTATTGGGGGTAGTGGGATTCTAGCTGGCCTTACTTTCTTGCATATACACCAGTTGCATTTAAGTGTTCAGCATTCCATGGGCGTAACCCACTTTGTCGTAAATTGTGTTCGGTAAGACAATGTTCTTGACTTCTCCGTGCATTGGTGAGTGTCTTTCTTTTGACCCTATGTGGCCTGGGCTTTTTTGGGACCTGTCCAAGCCTAAGGGGAGGAGAGAGGGGCGAAATGGCTCCCCCTGATTATTTTTCTTATCCCTTGAGCTAGATAGTTGAAATTTACCACAGTATACCCTTTGGTCAAGCTCTACTAGAAAATGTAAAAAAAATTTAATGTGGCCTCTTTAATGACGTCACAGTGACGTCATATATAAAAGCGACATTTTTGGTTGATTTTTCGGTCAGATTTTTCGAATTTTTCATTTCTGCAATTTCTCCGCAAAACGCGCATGATAAATTAAACCTACCTAGCCAGTGGTGCGCCCCTCAGTGAATTTTCTCTGCTGCTCCGAAACGACAAAACCGAGGAGGCTGAAACTTTGTGACTTTTAAGCTTATCCTATTGGCGTCATTTTGAGCCTATTTTTATATACCCCCGGGCAGGGAATCATGGGCAAATTCAAAATGGCGGCCATGTAGTACCCGCGAAAGTCGTGCTTTTCAATCTTTTCGCTCCATTTCTTCACATTTTCCTTGCCTAAAAGGCCTTGAAAGTATTTTATTTATTTTTTACTAATTATTCTACATTTGATTTGATTTCGTTCGAGAGAATAATCGGAAAAATGAAAATTTCGAAAAATCGACCCCAAAAAGGCCGAAAAATGGCTTCCGAGAAGATGACGTCACTGTGACATCATCATGGCGGCCATCTTGGATTTTCCGGTAGAGCTTGAACCAAAGATACTGTGTGGTAAGTTTCAGCGCTCTAGCCTTAGTGGTAGAGAAAATATATAGGGGGGCACTTTCGCCCCCCCCCCCCCAGGCTGCGACACACCCCAAATCGCCCAAGCCAGATAGGGTTAACAAATATTAATGCGATGTGAAATAAAATAGCATTTTCCCACTTTTCATCTCGGAAAAGCAGAAATTTTGAAGAAAAATGACGAAAACATCATACATGTGGTCGCCATCTTGAATTTACCCATGATCCTCTCCTCGGGGGGGGGGGGGGAGGTGGTTGCAAATAGGCTATAAATGACCCCAATATGATAGCCCATAAAGTCACGGAGAGTCAGCTCTCAATATTTGTGTCGTTCTGGAGATAGCGCAGAAAGTTTGACAGGGAACATTTTTGCCCGCCCCGGCCAAGTAGTATTAAAGATTTGCATGGAGAACACCGAACAGTGTCGGCATAAAACGGCAATGTCATGGTAGGAAGGTATGTCCAGACGTACATTCATGTGTCTGATTCTACACTTTCTCCTCGTAAATTGAAAAAGATAATTGATAAGTGGTATTCTCAGAATCGGAAACATCGTCAAGACAGCCGACAGCTGAACCGTCTCAAATGCGACCAAATAGGCTTACCAAAGCATCCAAAATATCTGCATGGTTGCATAAAGTATATTGTTGGCCAAAGATGACTTCAAAACATCTCGTCCAAGATAGTTGATGATAGAAGAGATGAAAGACATGCGATTGAAAACAATTGATAGAAACATTTGATAGAAACTGTGGAATGTCAACAAATCATACGGAATTGGCAAATTGATGAATCATATAGTGGTACACTAACCTTTGGAGGTTAACAATGGCAGTGTTAGTGTTACTGCAAATTAGGAGCATGTTACAACACATATAAGGGGAATGGGAAGAGGTGCCGACATACTGATAAAGTCCCATGACCTCACAGTATAGCCTTCTGGTTAACCTATTCTAAAGCACATACCAAGAATCTAACGATTCGTGATATGTGTTGTATCTCAGGCACGCTTTTATTGCGCCTGTTCATGTTGCTACTACGAAGGGCAGAAACTGCGCAAATATCAGAACAGAAAGTATGACACTCGTTTTGGAACTGACTCGTTAAGCATACCTATAGCTCATATCAAACAAACAATAGACATGATAGATGACAGACAAAAATAGTAATTATTTTGCGTGTATTATTAAATTGTTGAAGCTACTGTAGAATATGTAGAATGTCAACACTGTTGGTTTTAATGTTAACTCCGCGTCTGGGTGTTTGGTGAACAATGTTCAAACTACACTAAGAAACTTTAAAATAGCACTTGGCCTCAACCCATTATATAGTTTGAACAATTCGGTCCTATTGTTTCATTTCCAACACGTAAAGAGCTATGGAGACGAGCACAGGTTATATTATGTTCAGACAATTTTTATATCGACAACATGAATAATGCCACAATAGAGGTCTGGTTCTCTGAAGTTCAATACTCAACTGGTTTCTTGCAGACACATTTATACACCCTCTAGAATTTGCCTGAATGCAGCTACAATATGCCAAATAGCTTTGGTGATGTATATATTTGATGAAAGCGCATTTCTTAAGGATTCCAAGTAATTGTTCACCGTAAACTCGTAGGTTGTGAAGATATTCAGATTGAGTAGAAATAATTTAAGATTTAATTCTAATTTTCTAAATGCTATTTTCAAAAAACGAATTCAACTTATCGTACTTTATTTCTGACGTTTTAAAATTAATTACCTATAAATTCTCAATCTTCGCTTCAAGATACTTGGCCCTCCTGCACACACCTTCAATAATTTGTCTTCATACAGCTGAAATCTAAAGTTTATAGCTATGATAATGTTGTTATTTGTTGAAAGCGAATTTCTTATTATAAAAGATTCCAAATATATAACTGTGTTTGTTCACTGTAAATCTATCGACTGTGAAAGTAGTGGAATTTAAAAAAGAATAATAAAAAAATGAGCCTTCTGTTTGGAATGGCTATTTTCAAAAGAAAGTATTCAAATTTTCATAACTTACAGAACGAAACTCAACCAGTCAGACATACCACACAGTGAGTAATGTACGGAACAGGAAAAGTGCGAGTGAACACCCTCCCGATCCATTTCATTGGCTAGTTCATGTGACCACTCTTTTAGTTAATTTTATTTTGGTTGATTTCATTATTTAAAAGGTTACTCACTGTATAGTATGTATGACTGGCTGATTATCTTTGAATTGTTCTGAAGATGTCCTGAAGATGACATGAAAAAATATATGTTTAATATTGATATGCAAAACGTTTGTCGCTAATATAATACCCTCCTTCTGTATTCCGCCAATCTAGTCAGTGGACTTTGTAGAAAGATTGCCGCAATACCTTTCTCGAAATATTGTTACATCCTGCAATGCCCTTGTCAGCATGGTTGAAATAACCTTGTTTTATTAGTCCATAGATTTCTGTCCATCTGGTGGCTTGAATTAGAGGCTACATTTAATGCTTCGTTTCTTTATCTTCAGTAAAATATTCAATCTGAACCGCCAATTTTGAAGAATAACAATATATGAGTTACACCTCTAGTGCGACAATCGATATAACTGACACATGTTTCTGGATGTATCTAGGTTCATATATCGCATTATCGCAGATGACACAAGGATTAGTTTGAGCTTACATCGTAATTTTAGCATAGTGTTTACGAAATCTCCGGATATCTCTTTACTTGAGTATTATTGTTACCAAGATTGGTTTTCGTTAACAACAATGCATCAGACGAGCGTTCTCAAGTACTTGTAATTTATACGCTCAGTACGTTATTGCTAAATAGAGAAGATCGGACCGGAGGCTAGGTTAGTTACTAACAGGGTGGCATATGAACCAACGCTCAGTTAACCGTGATATGGTGTAGGTGTGTTGACTATCCACTAGATTATCCCAACCAATTAATTAATTATCTCAAAAAGAAACAATGAAATTGTCCCGATTGTGTTAGTCGTTCGTTTTATTTCGCCCCCGAGAGTTATTCATCCTCAGACAAAGAAATATCATATTCGTTTAAACCTGAATTAGACCATGGTTTGTAACACACTGAGTTCACATAAACTTATCGTTTACAACACACTTTATTAAACCTCACTGTGTATTCGTTTATTTTAATTGGTTGAGACACCATCACGTGATATTCCGCAATTCTCGATGTCTTATGAAAAAACAGCTCGTCAATGTGATGTCCCACGATCTCGCGCCGATATCACACGATCACACCCTGACGTCACACGGCAGAGGCAACGTCACACGGTCTTGCGCAGTTATCGCCCGTGAAGAGACTCTTTCTTTCGTAGCATTGTCGTCTGTTGTGCTGTCATTCCGCTGTAATCACATTGGCGTGTACAGACGGAAAGCTTTTACATTACCAACTGACGAAGATCTTTACACTGTAGGTCTATATTGTTTATGGGTTTTTTTTCGGTATAATACAACAGATATTGCCTGCTGTGAGGTGTGATATCACGATTTGTCAGCTCTCCATGGTGATCTTCAACTCGGCGCACGAGTTGAAGATCACCTTCGAGAGCTGACAAATCGTGATATCACACCTCACAGCATGTAATATCTGTATAATATATCACAATAGAAATCAATACTTTCAAACGCCCCAGATGATTATTCTGCATGTAACTCTTGTCCATGTAGTGAGCTATGACCCCGAACTGTCATTGAAAGATAAATGGAATCAAATTTGATGTATAATTTATTTATTCATCATTTATGTTACTCGTGCATTGAATAATATGCGGTAAAAATATTGAAATGGTACATGGAAGTTAATTCAGGTCATTTTTTGTCAAGAAAAGGTTTTCATGTACAAAATAAACTAGCCATAGGCTAATATTACCAACATGCAACAATAACTGATAAATATGTTAAGTGGATAGTCATAAGTACATATTGTCTTCCGCCATCATATTTATTCACTTTCGATCCTAATATGCGTACCTGAATCAGCATTTTGTATAAACCCAATACAAGGAAATCGGCCTGTTTCGTATGGCCATGAAATCGGGCCAATGTGAGGAAGGCGGGCCAATACGAGAAATCAGGGCCAATACAGCCCTGGAGAATATGACTTTCAACATCAAAGATCCCGATTCGTGATCTTCGAAATCTGTCACTGATTCCCCCAAAAACATGGCCGCCATTATTGACGATGTAGAGGTAAAATATCATTTTCAAGAAAGTTACTCATTTAAATGAAATGAAAGTTTCCACACTGTAAATTAAGGATATACTGAGGATAGATATCTAACAATTTCGGAACTATTGGCATGTCTATTATCTGTATATACATGGGGAATATTGACAATTTGAAACAGACAGAAATTACCTCAAAATAACAATACGAATCCAAGAGATTGATCAACAGTATTAGAGAGGACCATTATGTTGTTAATGAGTAAAATGCATGTCCAATAATGCTTGGAGCTTGGAGAACTTTAAAAGTTGGACTATTTCAGCTGTTTGAAGTATTGTAAACCTTCCATTTTGAACTCAATTTGTGCCACAGTCCAGTCAGCATTATAACAGATCATGGTCGATAATTAGCTTACTGTATAAAACTTCAGGAAGGAATAGCATATGTACACTAACTAGCAAAAGAATTGAATGGTGTGTTGTTAGAATATGGCCACACAAATAATAGAACAAACTAATTCTCACTGTCAATCCAAACAGTTTTGCATATTCATTGAGGTATACGCAGTGGTTAGTGACCTAGGAATGTGTGGTGCACAAATACAAGCGCAGCATGAAACCAGATTGTGTATGGGTTCCAAGCGAAGTGCTTAATTCTACATTAAAACTTGAGTTCAAAATGGAAGGTTTACCAAACTTCGGACATCTGAAATATCCCAAATTTCAAAGTTCCCCAAGCTTCATAGAGACATTAATGGACGTGGGTTTTACTCAGTTACAACAGAATGGTCTTATCTAATTCTTCTTATCAGTCTCATAGAGTTGGATTGTTATTTTTGGGTAAGTTCTGGTCGTTTCAAATTTGTCAATAATGTACATGCATATATATATAGGTAATAGACATGACAATAATTCCATAATTTTTAGATATCTGTCTTCAGTATCTTCTTATTTTACTGCGTGCAAAATTTTATTTCAATACCTTCTTTTTTGGGAGACTATAGTTTGCCTCCACACTGTCAATAATAGCGGCCATGTTCTTTTTGTTGGGAGGATCAGTGTGTACTATACATAAACAGCTAAAATAATAAATACTCTTAAACAACTCAACACAATTAAATCTAAAGCGGAGACCGCGACAGATTGTAACATGAACACCGTGGCATACTGTTATTTATATCCACAACCAGTAGTATTTACATAGTTAACTTGCGCAATTGAAGGTATCCCATCATAGTAAACTGTCGCATTGCAAGTTCGCAATTTCTAAGTAGTCCGATGACTTTCTTACCCAAGCGCGATAACCAGCAGCGCGCTATATAATGAAAATATGATTTACATGCGAGACTATACTGTACAAGCAATATGATAGTTATGTTCATTCTTGTTAGGGTAAGAACTAAATGGCGGAATGCAAATAATTGTTGAAGACATACAATTTGATTTGTTGTAACATACTGGCAGTCATAACATCGCTCACTGGATCAGTTTTACTTTTTTAAACCACTAGTCTTTTCATGTCTGTGGCTGGTCCAACATGTCCCAGGAAAATTCTTACTGGAGTATTTTCTATCATACCAAATGCTCTTGGACTGGAATTTCATGATTACAACACATATAAGGGAAGTGGGAAGAGGTGCCGACATACTGACTGCGTCATATGACTTAACAGAATTTGCCACACAATATCAGATGGTGACTGAAATATCTCTGGAAAAAACATGTGCCATTTTTTTTCAATATTCCATTTTCAGATTTGGAGCTAATGTATCCTTCTCATAAATCCGCTGATAAATGGAAAATAGACAAAGAAAGAGCAAACTATCAAAGTGGAATTTAATTTATTAAGGGCTCTTGAACAATTACCTGTTAGTGACAAAGCGAGCCACATCTGTCTTCCAACGTTTGACGCAAATGGTACTATACAAATATAGAGTCCATGACATTTACCATACCGTCACATAGCGGGTGGGGAATTTTCGTTCTATCGCTTACCCACAAATATAAATCTGCCTGGATCACTTTAACCATATGCTGCTCATGTGTCTGCTCAGAAATGAAATTATTCGCAATCTAGTTTAAATTTTAGGTACGTATAAAATCTTTTCCAACATATAGCTATGAACTATGAACATGAACTATATAGCTTCCCGATTTAAATGATGGTATCCGCCCCAACCATTTGCCCTCATTGATGTAAAAACATCCACATCCACAACCTCGCTGTAAAGTGGTTGATTCCCTGGATTGCCACTTCCGTTGTCCATGCCAATATCAACACAAGATTCCATTATTCTGGCTTGACTCCTGGGATTATATGTTTGGTTGTCCCCCGATTTGTAGCGCTGGTTTCCCTTGTTTGTATCACTGTACATACATGACTGTGTTGGTTCCACGGAATGCACGGTCTCTTGAATGTCATAGGTCATATTCGCTTCCGAGACTGTAGGATTCGAGTGCGTTGGTTTCCTCCACTTCTCTCCATTGTAGCTTAGTGAAGAATTAAATAATTACTGATTTATTATTATTCTAAGTATTATACACACGCTATGTTTACTGAAATGCTATAGCTATAGCTGCAAATCCTCCATATAAATATCGATACCATCACTCAAAATATCCCCTTAATATAGATTCCTTACAATTTGTGAAAACAAATCATTTTTATTATTCAAGCCTTAACGTTCAAAACCAAGGATCTTCTGTATTATCGGGGATTTGGTATGACCTACTTTAAAGCTTAAAACCTAATCTGATATATGAGATGATACAGGAAAATGTCTGTATTTTCAGAGAAAAATAGCATTTTTGTTAAGAAGTTAAAATGCCATTTTCCTCTAAATGGATAAACAATGCTAAAAATGGACGGGCAACAGTCACCGTGGCAAATAATAATCAATAAGCTAAATCTTTTATAAAATTGTCCAAAAAGTTTGCCATCATTCCTTCATTCCAGACTGATTCCCATGAAATTTTAAAACACATTATCCAATTCTAGAATCAAATATGTGAAGGCCAGGTGTCCCGTTTGATGCACCAATAACCCAATATTATCATTACAAGACTAGTATTTTGCTACGAAACGCCATATTACCTATCAGTTTGTGCTCATTCGTATTTTTAACGGTCTTTCTAATTTTTCAAGGTACCATTTAATTAACCCTATATGGCCTGTCAAGACCTGTGGGGGTGAAAATTTCGACCCCCAATACACACTAATATTTTTCTCACCCCCTGAGCTAGGGGTCTGAAACTTACCGCACTATACCCTTGGATTAATCTCTACTAGAATACGTAAAACACAATCCAAAATGGCCGCCATGATGACGCCACGGTGACATCATTTAAAATAAAGCATTTTGGGACGATTTTTCGGTCATTTTTTTTCGAATTTTTACTTTTGTCTTTTCTTTGCAAAAACCTGCATGATAAATCAGTAAGTAATAATCTGATGCGAAGTAAATGACTTTTTGCCACTTTTCTTCTCAGAAAAGGAGGAATCGTGAAGAAAATGACTGAAAAATCACTTTTCCCCGCATGATCGCCATTTTAAATTTACGCATGATTTTGCGCTCGCTGGTAATGCAAATAGACTCAAAATGAGCCCAATATGTTAAAGTACAAAGTCACAGCGTGTGAGGTCTCAGTTTACAACTCTCAATAAAACTTACCACATAGCTGCACTAATCAACACTATCACAATAAGGACGATTGCAGGACCACTACCAATACCCACGGCAATGTATAAGATACCTGGAAGACAAGTGACGGAAAATGTGTTTTCAAAATATATTTTTTGTGTATATTTTACACAATAATCAGTTATGCTATATGGACATCCTATTCTGACATGCGACATTTTAATTTGCAATATCTATCAATATGAAAAATTTCACTGTGCAATTCAGCGTACTGCTTCAACCTGCGCTAAACGTTGTATTCTGCCACATTATTTGGAGACGGGGGAGGTCATGAAGAAAAGTAAAGGGTAGACACTAAAGTCGGTGCGGTCGCCAACCACGCTTCCAAAACTCAGGTTTTATAACCCGTTTTCTCAAAAATCTTACAGAACTACAAGTGGTTGAATTGCATATATCTTACTTTTATATTTTCCGTTGTGACCTCTCCAGGTGGATAAGTGCATTTCTCTGCCAAAGTGATCATTGATTAATTCCAAGTTCATCGAGTTTCACGAAAGTACCAGAAAATGGGCGAGACCACTGCCAGCTCAGTTCGTTAAGAACCAACTCGCAGACGATTTGAGACCCACGGGTATTCGTTACCGTTGAAAATTAATTGATTAGGTTGTTTAGTGGGGCGAGTGTTCGAAGGAGTAAAGAAATGTACCTGTGAGTCTCAAATTAGCTGCGAGTTGGCTCCTGGCGAACCCAGTTGGCAGTAGCCTCATCTGTTTTGGGGTAATTTCACGAGATTTTTTATCCGGTTTACGGTCAATCTGGAAATATCGCTTGGATTTTGGCGGAGAAATGCACTTATCCGCCCGAAGAGGCCAAGTGGAATATATTTGCAATTTAAGCATTTGCCCTTCTTTTTAAGGTGACGTTAATTCGATTTTTGAGAAAACGGGTTATAAAACACGAGTTTTGGGAGCGTGGTTGGATACAGCACCGACTTGAGAGTCCACACTCTTCCTTTTCTTCACGACCTCTGCCCCTACCGCTCCATCCCTCCAGTCCCCAAATCAATCAACAACAGCAACGAGCCTCTGTGTATTCTGCTACGCAGGCAAACTGTGACTGAGTGTAGCACTTCAGTAACTGAACGGTAGCATGACGGCTGGCAACTGTGTAGTTGCTATACAGAAGGGCCCCTCATCAGTTACGTTCAATTTCCGTTTAGTTTTCAGTCAGTAAAGGATAACGAAGAGTACGTGGAATGTTGTAACTATCATGTTCAGCCCTCTTCGGTTAGAAACGATTCCTACAGTAACTGAACTAGTAAACTTTACCAGTGCAGTAACGGTATTCTGTTGTACCATGTGGCGTTTTTTTGGATGAAAGTAAGGATGTAGTAAGGAAGTAAGGGTTGTAGGTCAACGTCTGTTCACCGAACCGCGGCAATAGCCCGAAATGTTTGCGGTGTTTTATGTCTGCACAGCGGACCATGTCTATAGTTAGCGATGGAGCGTGACTAATGAAAGCCCGCGGCTAATTCGGGAATTTTGCGTATAGAACACTGTGATTACATTCCGCACCACTCGACGTCTCATCTCACACATCTGGTAATCAATCAAACTACGAATATACTCGTAGTCTATAGTTAGAAATAAATAAATAATGTAGGTCAATATACAAGGACAGTTCTGAAACAGGGAAGCCGGGAAGCCGATGAAGTACATCGGTGGAGCGTGACTAATGAAAGCAGGTGGCTAATTTATTCGAGGTCGATCATATACGGAACAGGATTAGCCCGAGGCGGTGCTCGCGAGACTCATCGGTTATTAATGTCGTATTATGAGAGTCACGTGGGTGAGGGAACGCTCTTATAAATAGGCGGAAAACTCGCATTTCGCCACTCACGTTAGGAATATGGATACACACTATGTTTCATCTCTACTATCGAGTGAGTCTGAAAGTATACGCCGAGAACAGCGTGGCATTCGTCTCCATCATCGACTATGCGGACAGCGAATGGGTTGAGGGCAGTCACCAAAGAGGAGCCGTCATTACGTTGAAAGCCTGGGAGGCGCTGAAGACCAGCGTGGACCTAATGGATCGATTAATGCGTCATAAGGTGGAAACGGGGAAGCCTATCCAACTCGATGATAACCTCCATTTATCAATGAACATTTATCGGTCCAAAGCGGCTGTCCACTTACGCATTTGGCGGAAGAAGGAGTATGGTGACGGTCGATACCCTACAAAACGGGGTATAACGATGGATGAGAGAATTTGGATGGCATTCAAATCGCAGATACCACTCGTCGACGACGCCATACAGGAGATGCTATCCACCTTGCCGCTGAACGGATATAGAACACCGCACACGCTTCTGTCGTTATAGCCACGGTTCGGTGAACACCGCATCTCCGGGTTATAGGTCTATATATGGAAGATGAACACCGCACCTTCGGGCTATAAGTATGGCTCCATAAATAGACCATAACACCGCAAAAAGCTATAGACACGGTCCGCTGTGCGGACATAAAACACCGCAAAAATTTCGGGCTATTGCCGCGGTTCGGTGAACAGACGTTGACCGCGCGACTTCGACCTATTTATGACGCCACGACGTCATCGGCTTCCCAGCTTCCCTGTGTTTCAGAACTGTCTATTTATATTCTACTAATGAATCTCTGATATAATATGATATGATGGATAACACGATCTGAATAGTCATGCCAAAATGACATTGAAGTTGCCATCAAGATGGACAAGATGCATTTTTATTATTTCCAATCTAACGAAGGATAACATTAACACATAAACAGATAACATATACCTACCCACCTACCCACATACAAACATACATATAGCACACGCTACATACAATACATCATTTTGAAATATTGACAAATACACATATTTCATGTTTCCTCATTTTTTCCTTTTTTTTTATCTCGAAATATATTGAAATAACGAACTCTTTCCCTTAAACTTAGCCGCAATTTTAATTTATAATTTTAAGTCAAAAAACTGCTCACACTGTGCTATTCTTTTGGTTATGGACGGCTCAGGTGTACTGATACACAACATCGAAGCTCACGTGTTAATTGTATATTAATTTTTATGCTTCCAATTTTAACAGCCATCCAATCTTCGTGGCGCCACAGCGTATCTGGACACATAGATTGATGACTGAATGCTGTTCGAAATTGTATAGAAATAGTTAACCATTTATGTTTGCAAGGTTTGCATGACCCTCCAAATCTTACCTACAGCTTTGTTCTGTATCTATTTCCGCTAATCGATATACGGTTAAAATTCATATGGCGTTTGACTGCGACCGTCTCTGTGTGAATATTTGACACACACACATTAGCATATATTAGCAGTCCTATATCATGATACCATCGGCATGTTAAACCAGTCACGGATATGAAGCTCTTATAAGGATATGTCGAACTACATGATTAATATGACACACAAGTTCGTTAGTGTGGAGTGTACATGAGTGAATACATGTTGATCAAGTGGTTAGCTTCATTTCAGCTGACAAGATCCCAGACTTTGGACCGTGTCTCGAATAATTAGAGAAAGTTTCTTTAGTGGACCAACGTTTTGGTCGGGTTGTCCCAACTAGTTATAGATGCAGCTCTCGTATGCATCGAATCTTGAATTGAGCCTGTTCACTACGGGGTCACGTCCAATTAATCGAGTTTGCATATGTCCGTGTTTTATTGCCGTTAAATGTTCATTTCTTAACTTCTCAGGCGATAAGAGTTGTGCAGGTACCATATTTTGAGGGCGCTCATCGTATACGCATAGCGCAGGCCAAAAAAGAATGACGACAAGGATTTTTTAAAGTTGCCTTCCATGTTATTCAACGTTTAATTGATTTTTCCATGATCTGAAGTTGCCTGAATCCAATTGAAAGAAAACATTTCATTTATGTTTATAAAGAATAAATATAAAAATGAATGATCTTCTCTCACATCGATAATTGATTTCATATCTGACTAACATTCGACGCGGAATAAATGACACATCAACTGGATAATAATGATATGGAAGAATTCGATATTTATTGTTCCATAAAATTCTTTTAAAACGAAACAACGTATCAACCGAAAAATTGAAAATGAACAGTTTTACCGGGGTATATATTTTTTTTTAATTTGTATTATTCATTGGAGATTCCATTTTACTGAGAATTACTCTCTTGAGTTATAGTTCAAGTAAGGAGATTACATCAACAAAGTTACTTCTGATAAAGCTTGCCTGGTAGAGGTTAGCGGAAATATTGAAAGTAGGAACTAGAGGTGTTGATAATTCACACCACAGTCGGTCTGTGAAAGCCGTCGGCTTGAAACAACAGCGAACAGAAAGGGGTTAACTACCTTGAAAGAACAACTGGGGGAAAACAAGTTTGGCAGATATATTGATAAGATAGTCATGTTCTATTATTTATTGCTAGTTTCATGTGTTTAGCAAATTAACCAAATAATGAAAGTAATCAACACCCAATTCAGTGCAATCAGGGTTTAGATCACCGGTCATGTGCATTTTACTATCAACAATACCGCGTTCTGTCTGCGTGAACATCTGATAGGGAAATCCCAAACACTTGCATGACGCGTTTATGATTATATTTTCCGGTTTCCAACGAATTACCAGCCGCTCCTGTGGGTTTCAAGGCCACTGTATTTCTGAATACCGGGGAAATCTTTGCCGAAACGTGGTACAATGTTCAAGTCAAGATCCTATCAAATTAGTATTATTAAAAAAAATCTCCCATTCTGATATACTTTCGGAAGAACATGTGGAATTCATTCTAGACTTGTAGAATTTAATACAATGCGCACTTCCTGGAGGCATGTCATAAAGTGATTCAAATTCTAAACTCAGGTTCGAAATACGTTACACTGAATAATAATATTGAGCCACCCTTTGCAATTCAATTGCTGTTGATGTTTCTTTCCATACATAACGTGCAGTGAAATTGCGCAGTCAGAGCAAGTACGCGACTACAGATCTCTAGACCGAATAACAAAATAATGGTAAATGAATAGTGTTTAATGTAATTCATTATCTGTGGCTTAATGCATACGTACTCACCGATATTAGTCTCGCTGCGTCAGAAAAGTATATATAGAGCGAGCGTACGGCTTCTGAATGGTTCAAACCTTCATTTGAAGGCATCTCGATTCCATCCTCGAAGCAAGTCGCCTTTTTTCGAGGGGGGTCGAGATGGACTTGTGATTCGAGAGAAAACCGGAAGCAAACCGGAATCGATAGAGATAAACCGGGATCCTTCGAGATGAGATATTTATCGGTTTTACTCGTTTATCGAGAAATCGTCTCAATCGATTGGACGTGACCCCTAAACCACTGCTCTTATATTCAGTTTCATAATCTTTACTTCTATAAACCATTATTCTGAGTCGACGAGGATGATGATTCCAAGCGTCGGAAACTTTTGGGTCAAACTCTGGCGGCGCCGGATTGAATATGTATATTTTATACTTAAGTCAATTGTTTGGAACAGTAGTTTTTTCAGAGTGATCAAAACAGAAACAGGTGTCCTCATAATCTTCAGTTATTTGATAGTATCTCTGGGTAGCAATAAATCAAAATATTCCAAGCGGCGGTTTCAGCATCTCGGGATTTACAGTAATGGAGATTGATTTAGATACCTCTGGAGTGGCTTACTGTGCATTATTTATACATCGACCTCGGGTGTACAGAGAAGGTCTACATAACGGTACTAAATACATCCCGAGTTAGGTCAAGTCACTTGCATGAACGGGTTAGATATGTTGACCAGTTTATGGATGCGACATGTGATCTATCAACTGGCCAATGCTATGAGAGATTTGTGCCTGGTAATCTAATTGGTTCAGTTCCCCGTGTGAATAATTGTTTGTATATATCACATGGGGTGGTTCGATGCGAGTTTGGTAACATTTGCTTACAGTTTTGCCATTACATTTGCACACATAGACATATTATATGTCATAGTCCGGCTTCAGCCATCTTTAACCTATTATTGTATATTGTTCTAGTTCACTGAAGTTGCAGTTTAAATCAAATAGGTGGTTTATGTTCATGGGCAAATCTTTAAAACTAGTGCTATTATAAAGTTATCGCGAAAATGTTCATTTTAATTAATCTCAATTCATTGGAAATTTCCCATTGAAGCTGTTAAGGATACCTATTTCCGCTTTCGGTTTCTGTTGCGCATGCATATATGAATCATTCTGTGGATGCCATCATAAGGGTGAGAAGGTAGTGAAAGTCTTCAATCAAAATTAGTAGAATACATATTCCTCTTGCTCAGTTCTTTGTTCAGAACACATTTCTTCCATTTTTATAGCGTTGTGATATCGAGGTTAAGACCTGTGTTTCACGTATCGTAAGAACATCTACATTATTTCCTTTGTTCCACCACTTGCGCGGAATATTACTCCCTATATCATTGCAATGTAGAAAAAATCTCTTCATTTGATATTTCAACTAAAGTTCCTAAAACCGAAAGAAATTATTTCAGAATGAAATATTGCATAGCGTAATGGTAAATTGCGTTCAGAGAGCCCTCGTAATATTCTAGCGTACATTTTCCTAAAAGTTTGCAAACGACATGAACTCCCATGAACTTCCACGATGTTGCTTGCTTTTTGTTTTTATAATCTCACCGTTGTCAATGGATTCTGCTCTGTCTGTTTCGTCTTTCTTCGTTGCTGAATCCCTTGGTTCTTCGTTTGTTACCGAATCTCCTTGTTCTTCCGTCGTTGCATAATCTACTGTGTATTTCTGTATTGCTATATCTCCCTTGTGTCGAGTTATGACCGGTTGTATTGGTACTGCACTTACCGCTAGGTCGGCTGTAATTGTTGATTCTAAAATCATATGTATGGGATATTCATAATACCATAATTACAATGACCTGTACAAAGACTCTTTTTTCTTTAAGCAGAATATAGGTACGGGATGCTCTAATACTTTTATTAACCGTCTCTTCGCGTGTGGATGCCTGGTTGCTAAGCCATTAAACCTACTCACTGGGTGTGCCTCGAAAGAAAGCAAACTGAGAAGATGTCTGGCGCCCTTTCGGGTGGAGCTATAATTTTGGCCACAAGAACGTGTGACAGTTCGTCATGTTAGTCACGATGTCTGGGAAAGTGACTTCAAACCCGAAAAACCTCTTTTTAACGCACACCATGGACATTATATACTGGAACACGTTCATGTGTGAAATCTGTTTATATGTTTATACGGATGGTATGGTAACAAAGCTCGTGAAACTTTGTCAGCATATCTGCATGGTATCAAATTAAGATTAAGATTGTACAGGTAGCCATGCAAGTGAGCTCAGTTAAATCATGGTACGCATTCGTTGTATTCCCCATTAGAGAGGTTTTTGTTTGCCAGATGAACTGTCCACAAAACAAAATCTGTATGTTACCACATTATCACCAACATGTAAGATACCTTTGTTTAAAAAAATTGCCATTATAAGTCAAGCATCAATAAACTGTCACAGCTTAGGATTCACACTGACTTTTAGTGTTTCATTGAATGCGCTTCTCTACCTCTCTCGTCAAATTCGAGAGCCGTTATTGCAGATGACAAATTAAATGTTTTTGTTTAATAATTATGTTTCTATGCAGGTTTCGGTTTCACTTCATTTGCTCATTTGCCAGTAGTCATATATTTTGTGTTCGTATAATGTTAGTGATGTTGCAGTGTTTGTATGTCTGGGATGCATGAGCAACAGTTTTGCATAATAGAGACATTATAAAGTTTAGTGGTCCATCAGTCAATATCCACCAATGGAGTTGTGAAAACAATAGTCGGATAATTAAGTTGTTATTCTATGATACTACTGCCTATAATAAGCTGCCAACCGTGCAATTATTGAGTGTTTTTGCAGCTTGTGAAATGTACATGTGTCAAGTGCAGGTGTTCATTGAAAGATTCTAGTTTACAAGGCGGGAGAGGAAGGGGTCGTCTACTTCATACAATCGAAAAAACACACAAATAAATTACAAGTTCAACTGCTGTTTTCATCCAGAAATTGATTAACAAACGACACAAATATACCTTAATCCAAGTATGTTCCACAGAACCGGGTTAATTGACAGAATAACTCTCCATCTGAGAGACCACATAAACTCGTCAATTGACATTGGCAAGATGCCATCCTAGACGGGAGCATCTTGCCAGTATCAGTGGACGAGTTTTTTTTCAACAAAGGGGAGAAAGGTTGTCAAAGTTTAAAATAGGTTCTCAGCCTTTCACTCTTATCATTTTTGATAATCAAGTTTAGTAGTGCAATAGAATCCGACATCCTTCGTTCAGTAAAGTTTATAAATTTTTCGGCGCGGGCTTCGCTCTTGCCCTAAAATATAACCTTTCCCACACTAACCGTACGTAAAATAACCACTGAGCACGCCTATGAAATCAGGATCTCTTATTTTTTTAATTCTAAACTACATCACCTCGCTCCTTTTCTGCGTGAGCATACTAGGTCACACTACCGTCCGAAGGACGCGTGTTTTTCTTGTAGATCACAAAGAGTCAAAGCTCTGCATTATAATCATTTCTCGTCATCCGTCTTTCAGTAAAGTCGTGAAACCCGGAATGAGGGGGCTTGATGATATAAAGTGGTCGTACCAATGAGTAATACATCCCGCATTAATCACTAAATCACAGCATGAATATACTTATTTTATAGAAGATTATTTCATAGTACGTCAGGTTGATCGCGTTCACATGATGCTGCTGTTCTAGTATTTATACGTATCAATATAACTTTGCGAACAAACACTGAACGTTTCGTATTGGATCGAGCATGTGGGTTATAGAATACAGCAGAATAGGGAACACTTGCAATAGATCTACTCAAATATATGTTATATTCAAGACTGATTGCATCATCATGAGTAATGGCTGTTCGTTGTATGAACCTTACCTGCAACATAGAGGGTTATAACTGTTTTAGTTGAAAATCCGACCTCGCAGGTATATACTCCTGAATCGTGTTCAAAAGATAAACTTTTTATATGCAATGATGCACGATTCACCAAATTTATTCTTCCTTTCAATCGATGCTGAGAAGGGTAGACGACTCTCTTGTCTGCACGCTTTATCACCAACATAGTAGCGCTATCACGGCCATAATACCAATTCACGTCAACGTCATCATCATCGTTCGTGTTATTGCATGGCAGTATGATAGATTCGCCTTCAGTTCCATAGTATTCCAATTCTGTATCACCTGCTACTTCTCTGACAACCATGACCATGCCTGTATATTATAAAGAGCGAATGATTTTAAATATGGACGTCAAATCGAACATTCAATAATCAGCCCTAAAATCGAACATTCAATAATCAGCCCTCTTCCACGGAAACATTTCGGATGAGCCAAGGAGTCTCGTTCTGTTGCGGAACGAAGGGCATGTGCCCCTTGTGAATTTTGTCAACTAAAGGACTTCTTCAATTTCACAATGCGATAAGATGGAAAGCGTGAGTTTTCAATTTCAACGAAATTCACAAACATGAAATTAAAGAATACAAGATGATGAGTATAGTTTTAGAAATGTCATCTGGTCTATCAAAGGTAAATGTACCCTTTATTTTATATGCTACACAATCAAAAAATGATAATAGCCCATCGCAATTTATCTGTGATGAGGCCCTTTCATCTCCATTTATTGATTAGCACAAATAGTGAGAGGTTATTTCATCACCATTTATTGACAATGAGGCCTGGTCATCGCCAATAAATAGCGGCGAGCAATGGCTATTGATTTCAGGTCATCGCCATTTACTTGCGATAGAGCCTGATCTTCAACAATAATTGGCGATGACCGTTATCATATAATAGTTATGATGGAATATGGCGAGGGCTCTAACTCTTCGCCATTTATTGACAGATATTGGCGTCGCCTTTTTGTGATAGCTATCACCATTGGTTTGGCTGTGTATGACGTCAGAAAACTTGGACTCCCGAACACTATACTGCTGGGGTACAAAATTTGTCATTTTCAATTCACATGGCTTTTGAGTATTCAACATCATACCTTCTGGTAAAAGAGAAGAAATACTTTTATTTATTCTACATGGCGTAATTTTATATCCCTCCGTGAGAAGCGTGAATATTAAAAGGTAGATTTATTGTATTCAGTTTTCAGATCATTGTTCTACATATTGTATAGCCAAATGTTTGCCTCAATTTTGCTATATATATCCTAGTTTGAAAACCTTGCAATCTGAAGGCACCGCTTTCGAATTTGATCAATTGTATCTATGTCCTAGTTTGAAAATGTTGAAATCCTGAGTTTCCTCTTGCAAATTTAATAAATTTTCTTCAATCAGTTTATTTCAATATCGGATTTATAAACACAAATACGAGGAAAAACCCATGACGTATTTAGTTTAAAGAAATGTTTATTGAATAATTTGTGAAAAATATCTGTTTTGTCTTTTCTCTAAAATGGAATTAAAAATTGTGTGACTATTTAAAATATCACATCTACAGTAACCAAACGATTTTTATTGTAATTCTAAACTTTTTCAAAATAAATATATTTCCAGATGTCGCTGTTGAGGGACAAATGCTAGTGGGTTTGCAAAATTGTCATGATGGGCTTCCTAATTTCGAAAATGGTCTCATCTAAATACAATCATAATCATCTGTATAGGTTGGTGAAAAAGGGCCAAAACTATTTCCTCATACAAAACAATTAAACTTGTAAAACGAATAGCAATACGTCTGGAAACACCCACTTAAGACTAGAATAGTCGGCGAGCACTACAGGCGAATCACGTGGTGAATGTGTCAACTAATTAACTTTCTTAAACCAACAACATTTGTTGAAGAAAATAGGAGAAATTGCTGTTAGGTACTCTTTGCTCGTTTTCTCAGTTTTTTTTTACCATGTATTTCAGAAGTCAGGAAATTGAAGAAGTCAATCACAATTACGTCGTTTGAGAAGCGAATTTAAGGTATGTAAATGTTCAATTATTTTTCATGAATATTTTCGGGATTATTATGAAGAATACTTGATGATTAATTTTCATATATCTCTCAATTTTAGTTCAAATACTTCAGTTGTATTGAACAGATGTACAAATGTTTAACTCAATTCATACTTTCCGAATGAATGGCTTTCAGAAAACATATAACTCGTTTTTGTTAAGCTTATTTATTGCAGTTTAACTCTACCTGGGATGGAGGCGGGCATTTTCTGTACCCCTGATGTTGTTTGCTTCTATCTCCTGAACGACAACAAATGCTGAGGTAAGACTCCGCGATTTTGTAGATTATCACATTGGCGTCATTTTGAGCCTTCAAGTTCAAAATGGCGGACATGCGGGTAACCAGAAAAGTTATATTTTAGTCAGAATTTTCAAAATAATTGGCTCTTCTGCATGGAAAATTGGGTAAAACATATTGCATTTCATATCAGATTACCATTTACTGATTTATCATGCAGTTTTTTCGAAGAAAACACAAAAATACAAAAAAATCGAAATTTCTGACCGAAAAATCGTCAAAAGATGCTTTTTTTGAAAATGACTGTACCAATATATGCTGCTGTGTTACCATATACTTTACTACACGGACCATCACAAGACCATCCAGTGTGCCCCAAGCCTGTGATGATCCTAAAACACGCAACTTGGCGACTTATCGAAGAGAGTGCTTATACTTACCGATTACAATTGGCGTCCACACAAAAGCTGTTTTCATTGTGTAATATACAAATTAGACCGATCGAGCGCACTATATATCTACCAGGGTAAGGCGACTAAACCTATCGAAGTCTGATACGGAAATGAGATTCTTTGGATTTAAATTTAAAATTGTGATATCATTTCAAGTTCTAATAAGTCGATCATATCTCATGATTATACTAATTATACATCATATTCTAATACTATGATAATTACCTGCAAACGAGAAATTCATGCTTAATTGCCTCCAGCAACGTCCGCATAGCTTTGCATGTTAATGTCATATTTACTTAGTAAGTTCCCAAAATTTCGACAGATAATTGCGATATGCGGAAGTTATTTCGAATATATTCTCTTTTTTTATCACACAGTTCAGAATGTGCGATGGAATTGTTTCTCTACCAAAAACAACACTAATCAATCGCCATTGTTTAGTGCGAGTTGTGTTCCCTTCTTTCTGGTAGTGTTTTCAAGTAAGGATGGCAAATTATCGTCGGTTAATTACCATAGGATTTTACACTTTGTAATGGGCTAAAAATTGCTATTTTTGCTAAATAAATCATGAATAGTTATAAAAAGAGTAGTCTTCTGATGCGGGTAAGTGGTATAAGACAAATAAAAGATAACTACATCATTTTATTCCAAATGCAGTTTCGAACTTCATGTTCTTTTCAAGGAATACTATACAGACACTTTTGAGCCGAAAGGGCCCTTCATATCTGACCTCCGTATAATAATTTGGGAAAAAGGAACGTGTGTTCTCAACACGCCATGCTTTTGACATCGTGATAAATTCTACAAAAAATTACGCTTTGTAATGGGCTAAAAATTGCCATTTTTGCCAAATAAATCATGAATAGTTATAAAAAGAGTGGTCTTCTGATGCGGGTAAGTGGTATAAGACAAATAAAAGATAACTACATCATTTTATTCCAAATGCAGTTTCGAACTTCATGTTCTTTTCAAGGAATACTATACAGACACTTTTGAGCCGAAAGGGCCCTTCATATCTGGCCTCCGTATAATAGTTTGGGGAAAAGGAACGTGTGTTCTCAACACGCCATGCTTTGGAAGTCGGGATAAGTCGTAATGGATCACGCACTTTCTCGATGATTTGATGAACGCAATGAAAATGATGAATTATGTGACCGTTAGATAGAAGAAACGGACGAAACAAGGAAAATATTAGTAGAATGCAACTTCTTAGTCAGAACACAAATCTGTGAGGCCCGACGCCGTCCAAGCGCTTCATTCTCCACCATGTTAACCAACGATGGAGGAACACTCTACACCCTCTGGTATTCTCTGATATATCTGTACGTGTCATATTGCAATATTGTCTAGGGTACACATCTGAAACCACTGGTGCTTATACAAAAAAATATACTTATACGCTTAATTGATGTTTCGTCTAAGTTCGAGAATACAGCCCCCTTATTTCTCACTTTGAAAACTGGTTCCATGAAACAGACGACTATCAGGTTTTACTCTTTTTGTTATACATTCTGCAAGTTATTACCTATCATCTATCCCATATCAACTACATTTCGCAACTTATCTCATGTGCACTGATATCCATTTAGGCACAAATATTAACTTATGTATATTTATTCATTATTTCGGCATATTTATTCGCCAGACCTATCATTTTGTATTTCAGAACTGAAATTTCCTCCCTCGGGCATGTGCTAGAAATTTTCTTGCCTATGAGTAACGAAAATAAATTTATTCCGGCTCGGACTGTAATGTTTCGATTAAGTAAGTAGTCTTCGTTTGGGGAAAATGTACAAAATCAGAATATAGGAAAAACTTCTTATTGTGTAACGGTTTTGAAGCTAATTATTTAATTGAAACCAGCAAATTCAAAGTTTTCATGAATTATACATACAGAAATATCAACTTAGAATAAATTGCGATGATCATTAGCATAAAATGGATTCATGATTGATGAAATTGTGTTCTCTGACGTATTATGGTATTTTTTTTGGAATTGTAGGGACGGGTTACATTTCAGTTTCAAGTGAAAATCTTCCCGACCAGGCCATGGAGTACATTTTAATCAACAACAAATCCATTTTTATGCATCCACCTCAATATGTTTCAACATAAGGTATTTCAATATGTAAACTCCAAGAAATATCTCATTGTGCAGGCTTTGGGCTCAAATAATGGTTTTATTACCGTCGCGTACGAATGAGTTTTTAAATAGTAAGCTTGACACACCTTTATGAAACTCGACTACAGAATCGGGCAAAAATGTCCTTAGCTATGGTGTCATCAGTACAGTCCGTGATTGGTTATGTCGATATTTTCACCATAGCGTATTCACATTACATCCAACAGAACGGCGTCCTATGATCCGAACTTTCGTGTGAAAGTAGCTTCATGTAAATATACAGTTATGTTTGAAGCAGGTATTCTGAACAGAAAAGTGTCCACGATGATAAATTTAACCAACAGTCGAAATAAGGTATATCACCGCAACGCATCATCACTGTCCTACTTTAAACTACAGCTTTCATTATTAAGTTTCATCAGCTAGGAAAGGTATGTAATTCGGCATTAACTTCTGTAAATCACTGGCATAAGCAATACAATGGACAAGTTTAGCAAAAAATGGACTATGTGCGGAAAGGTTATCGAGAGTCTGAAACGTTAAAAAAATTGAAAGGTAAAATGATAAGTCGCACTAATGTCAACCAACATTTAACCAGTCAAAAAATATGACTGGCTATTATTAATTGTGTATCCTCTTAATACGTCACCTAATAATGGATATTTTTATTTCGTATGTACATTTGTTTATATGTATATATATAACAAGTGAGTCTCCAAGTTTTCCTGACTACTTTACTTTCATGTTGTTTGTTTGTGTATATGTCAATGTGTAAAATGTCTGTATGTGTGCGTCTGTATATATGTATGTACGTTTCATTATCATAATAAAAAAAACTTCTGTAAATCATATCTCAATATGAATGAGGTGCATGCTGATTTATGGTATTTCCCCGTGTATACAGTATCCTTGCTATTGTCCGCGTCCAGACTGTTGGTGTCACGTTCAAGTCATCATATCACTGTCTGACTTTCAATCGTTCAGAGCTTCTTATTGCTGGGAAGTTAGCTATCATCGCAAGAGTTAGAGTTATCTCAAACATACATTTGACTTTGACGCAGGATTTATTCATGTATCTCACTTGTCAGGTCGCTTCCATCATGGGCGCAGAAAAGTTTTGAAATTTTGATGTGCTGGCTGACCGGGTCACTTTGAAATGACGGGAAATTATAATTTGTCAACTACCATGGCAATATCAGCCAAAAACAGTTCTCTCTTGCCAGCATACTCTTAAAACTCATGAATTGGTCATCATCCCACATACGTACAATCATGATTGACAACGTTGCTTCTTCGACATTCCAAAACATGCTGAATTTCAATTTCACAATTGCTAGACCGATCATGTATTATGTATCATGTAAGAGTGACTGAGTATGATTTAACGTCGTGTTCAGTCATACCACGACGGTGCCTGCATGTGCCAGAACACGGGCGTGTCCACAGTTCCTATTATTCTGGAACGCCATCCTATGATCCGACCCAGCCAGTACAGCACCCTGACACCAAAGTATTGACCGAGGTCAACGTTGCTTAACTTCGGTGATCTAACGAGAACCGGTGTGCCCAACCGGATACGCCGTACCATGTATCATTTATGTACCTCTAATGGTCAGTATGCCTATCGTCCAATACTGTATTGCAACCATCTTGTACCTTTGCAACATTTTGATGTACCGTATTATACATTGTACACACTGTTCTCCTCCCTAAGGTGTACTTGGTTTGGTACCATAGCGTATCGTGACTGCCGGTCATTCCGTTTGATGATCTCAGTTGAAATCGCAAACCTACTGAATCATCCAAGGACTCTTCTTTTCAACCTGGCCTGATGCACGTTACGCTAGCCTCTCTCATACTTGGGCGAATAGGGGTCAGATGTGCGCAGCAACCGCTGAACTGGAACACGATCTCACAATATTGAATTATTTGATTGCCACAATTACGTGTGCGCGGTTGTTCTCATCGTTCTGACTCCTTAAAAAACGACAGATTTAATTGATTTTGACGTGTTGTATTCCATTGCGAAGCATTTTATCCACATTTGTCAAATAATGGGGTGGGGGTGAGTTTTTAGTGGAAATGACCAATACAGATACTTTGAAACGATACCAGCAATTTGATGTTTTACTTCGGGCATATGATGGTAGTTTCAGTGCCGTTTGAATGTAACTGATACTTTTACCCGGATATCTAAAAGAAAGAATATACTTGAAACGAAAGTACAGTTACAGGTCAGTTTTGAAAGTTTCTCCTCTCGAAATTCAGCAGGACTCAAGGTATTGACTTAATAGTTGTTGTGTGACATTCGAACACATTGAGGCATAACCCACCCTGTTCAACTTAACCATACCTGGCCGGGGGCAGGCTTGGTGAACTTTTCCGAAACGGCAAAACCGAGGAGGCTGAAACTTGGTGACTTTTAAGCTTATCTTATTGGGGTCATTTTGAGTCTATTTTCATATACCCCCGGGCAGAGGATAATGGGTAAATTCAAAATGGCGGCCATGTGGTATCCGCGAAAGTCATGTTTTTCATCTTTTCGGTCCATTTCTTCACATTTTCCTTGCCTAAAAGGCCTTGAACGTATTTTATTTATGCAAAACTAATTATTCGCTATTTTATTAGATTTTTTTCGAGAGAAAAATCTGAAAAATGAAAATTTCGAAAAATCGACCTCAAAAAGGCCGAAAAATGGCTTCCGAGAAGATTACGTCACTGTGACGTCATCATGGCGGCCATCTTGGACTTTTTTGCATTT
>JAVTVY010008390.1:0-44356 GCA_036873755.1 Hanleya hanleyi
CGTTGGATCACGAGCGCCTCGAAATTTTCTTTTACCGAGTTCGAATCCCAGGAGGGCAACATGTGTGACGTCGACAAGTTATTTCAATCTTTCTCATTTTTTGTAAAAAAATTGCATTCAGTATATCTGAAATAAAATTTTAGGCTATCATTATGAACCAATTAAAAGTAAAATAAATATTGTTTACCGATGACACTATACCGTGTGGACATTGCGGGATAGTCAAACGTTGAAATCGAACGATCAGTCGCTCCGTTGATTGACAGTTGCCGCCGACGACAAGTTGTACATTGCATTGTGATTGACAGAAGGAGTGAAGAAATGTACATTCCTATGAGTCGGCTGGCTGTGGGCAAAAACCCCGCCTTACAATACCATCTCCTTTGATGGTCCCAGAAAATTTCTGATCTATGCAGCAAATGTCGAGATATTGCATTGAGAAAATCTCGTTTAGGGTTATAGATAAACATTTGGATTCAACAGTACTTGTCAGTGATGAGGATTCGATGCTTGCAATGGTAAGATATTCTGTCAGGATAATTTGAAACTGGTGACGGCTTCTCTCTTTCAAGAAACTAACTTGTTTTTTCTTCTACATGATCTTATTTCACGGCTGTTGCTTGGTAAACTGCCTATTGAATGTCGAATTTGACGCTCGAGTAGACTCTATATACTCCAACAACTGGTTCATTGTGGAAATACATGTAGCTTGACATTTAAATTTCAAAGAATTATGTGTTCTCTTCCACATTGAAGATATGTTGACTGAGGTAGAACATGTAGGTAATAAACTAATGAGCTCAAGATAGACAATCTTGCTGGATCACTAGATAAAAATTTGCACAAAAAGATATTATTCAAGTTATACTTTTCGGAGTTCGGGATGTGAAATACAGAGGGAATGGGGCACATGATATACGTCCCTTTCCGATTTCCGCTCAAATGATCACTTCCAGAGCTATGTAATTGCGAGATTTGTGTTATGAACAATCATGACTTTTACGTTTTCGAATTCGGTGATTTTCTCAGCTTCCAAAATTTAGATTCCATGTGCCAAATAATCCATCATTTTTTTGGTTTTCTTTCCGCTACGCCAAGTACTAAATTGAACGAATGGTTATTCCTTCCGGCAAATAGTTAATCCGCAGAACGGCAAAAGAATCAACACAGCGTAAAATGATCAAAGAGTGGAATAAATACTAAAAAGTTACTGTCCAGTACAAATGTACTTCATTGAGTCCATATGCAGCCCGTCCAGTACTGATTAATAGTAAAAACAAAGTGTTGGACAATTTATAACCCGTATCAGCGAGATGTGTTTCGATGAGAAATGTTTAATGTTGAATCATATACATTTTTTTAATATTATATTTATACCAATTGTCACACATTACTTTCACGTTTTATGTCTGATTATGCATATATCGCGAACTACGATCAAAGGCCATGAACCCCCCTCGGCCTTCGTAATCCCAATGATGCCCTTGTCATAACAGGAAACCAGCAGCGAAAGTTTCAGATATGTATCCATCTTCACTGGATGACAACCCAGATACGGCCTGTACGGATACAGATTGAACATACTTCCTTATCATAAATTAGGCAACAAAAGAGGCTATTACAATTCTGCGTACTTCTTTCATGGCAAACCTAAAGTATAGAGACCTTGGTATCACGTATGCAAAGCGTTTGTTCGATTCTCATCTGAGCCATTCTTTGATTTCTCATTTGCAACATATCCATACACAAAGGCCGCTATCGATCAGACAGCTATCGGTAGTCTATTACAAGAAATCTCTTCGAATAATGATGAACTACGATTATATAGTATACAGTGTATGGTGTTTTTAACCGATTATTCATAACTTGAGAACTTTTGAAAGATATGGATTTGAGATAACAGACACATTCATGTTATATGACTGAGACACATTACAACAATCGAGAATCGATTCGAAAATTCATTCACACATTAAAAGGGAGAATGAGTTTTCAAGCTGATATCACTGCAAATGGCTGACTGGAGAATTAACCTAACTTTCTACGCGGTAACTAAGTGTTTATAATAACACTACCATATTATGATGAGGAATCTCGATTGGTGAGATGCATGATATCTGTGCACTGAAGGTTGGTTCTGATACAAGTTTTAGGAATATCGTACAGGATGTTTGGGGTAGGGGATAAATTGGTATATTTCATAACAGATTGGTTCTTTTGCTATATCTGCTCCAGAACATATCGAGCTTTGTATAACGAAACGATATCCAATAGCTTCTAGGTTTGCATTTAACTTTACTCGCCCATTTACACCTGTATTGTCGGATATCTTCTCGAAAAAATATCCTATCAAAACTGTAATCTTTCGCTATGATACATGTACATGTTCTAACTTGAATGGAAAAGCTGGTGTGTTATGACTATTCAGACCTACTAGTCAGGAGGACGGAATCAGAATATCACTGCATCTAACATCGATCAGGGTTACAAAACCATATAAAAAATAGAAATTAAAGGACAAAATTCACTATTGAAAAAAGAGAGTTCCGTTTCTCGGGAGTAAATTCATCACTAATCACTGGGGTAGATGGATGGGATTCCAGTTGTAGCTTTTTATCGAGGAATGAAAACGGAATTAGGACATAGTCAATAAAACGTGCCACAGGCTGTATACACAAGAACACTAACATGTTTTACGGCACCTGCCTTGGAATCCTTTAGCCCATGTATTTATTACACAAACACTACACGTACTACATAAGAGCGGCTTCCAGATTGCAGAGAGGAAAACTAAACTTTCACCTGAAGAAAGAGCAGAGCAATCGATTATTATCATTGGCCGAGAATCAGCTTGAGAAAATTCTCTTGGAACACGCAATATGTGTATACTGAGTCTATTTCTATTCGTTGTCAACCTTACAACCATCGGAACATATTCTATCTTTTAACAATCGGAGAGGCAAAGGGTTCTGGCGTAGCATTCGATTTCCATGTTACAGTTATCTGTTTGCAATCGTAAGACCATTTCAATTTAAACTGTCAGTCCAACAGAATCATATTGGTCTGTTTCACTTGAAAATGGCGTCCAAGCTTCCTCCGACAAAATGATAGCCTGTGATTAGTTTTCGAGTACTTTAGGCCCGATTTGAGGGCATTTCAAGACGTATTGTGACTGTTGCCTGCCTAAACATGTTAGACGTTGATGAATTCAAAGAGAAATGCTAATAAACAAGGGCTTGAATAGATTAAATTCGTCATCAGTTATCATCTGCAGATCCCAAGTTTCCTGAATCCAAAAATTTAACTTCAATCGCTGCACTTATGGCCAGTAGAAGATTATATCCGATTCCGGTTTTCCCTTCCTTGGATACCGTGTTCACTTTTCATCTACCTATTCTCTAATGGACGACGGCTGAATTATGAATGACGGACCAGCTGCTTGTAATTTGACTAGACAAGACCATTGAAGTCCGCAGTCCCTATGACTATGCCCTCCATTTTCATATTGATGCCATTGCGTGAATAAACAAAACTGTAATGAGACAAAGACGAATCATTTTTGACAAAGAACAGAAGCATGCTTTAATGGTCGAGGGAAGTTACTGGGAAAAACGTAACGACTTTCAGTTAACGTCGCAAAATGGTATTGAAGAAACTGGGCTGAAAACTCTCCACATTCCTACACCTTCACTTCGGGTTTCTCATATTTGCTCGTGCCATTCATTGAAAGTGCAATCTATACCGATACAGAATTGTTTTTACTGAATCATTTAGACATTCCTAATCCAACATTCGTGATATTGAGCTAAGCATACATAGCGTAATCGGGTTTCATTAACGCGACCCATGGTCATTCACTGAACAGATCACTTTATCCGAACACTTTTAGATTCAAGAGCAATAGATCGCCTCAAATTGAGTTATAACACTGTGTATTGCTGAATGCGACGTTCAATCTAATTTTTCTCTCGCTCTATAACACTGTGATATTACAATATATTTAGTTAGCTAATTTATTTACTTTTGTTTCAGTTCGATGAAAAAAGGGTTATGCTCTTGATCACAAATAGCCATACACCATGTCCGATGACATTCATGTATCCTCTCCAACGATCATCATGAAGTTTATATTAGCTCGCGTCGAGAGATTTACTGTAGAAATCAGGGTTTTCATTCTGATAGTCTCGGATTTTGTCGCTGATCGTGGCCTGTTAAATGGTTTAAAAGACTTGATGACATGCTTTGGGAGGGAACGAATGTTAAATATTTACCATGGCTACATCGACTTTGCCGTTAAAAAATACAGTAACGATGAAACTTCTCTTTATTTCACGGAAAACGATTTCATCGCAAATCCACGATCTGATCATGATATCCATAGAGCGTTGGTTTACACCTTCTTTAGTTTTAATTTAGATACATGTAGTTGTTTGTTGTGCATACATTTGTGATACCGAGTACACTCCATTTCATGCAATCTTTTAATACCAATGTATTGGTAATGTAGTTGTTTGTTGTGCATACATTTGTGATACCGAGTACACTCCATTTCATGCAATCTTTTAATACCATACCTTGTGTGTCGATGCTGTCATGACCTTACAGATTTTACACTCACTAGGTAGCCGTTGTCCAGGACGAATTTCCCCGACGATAATCAAAACCCAATTCTCGGACGACAAACACGTATGATCTAAAACGATGGATCTAAATCGAGCGTGTTTCTTATAATATAATATAATATACCTTGATCACGCTTTTTACGAGCTACAAAACGCAGTGCGGGGTTTTATTGATTCTACGATTGCATTTTGTGATACCGAGTACCGTATGTAAAACTGAACCAGTGTCGGTGTCAAAATTTAATATGTCACTGACGACTTGGGTTTGTGTCTAACCTGGTATAACTATGTGCCTTTCCATTTCCTATAATCATGCTAATAATGCTATTGAAGAGAAAACACGTAAATCTGATTTGAATCTTCAGTGCTCTCAGATCGTTTCATACTTCGTCATGTAAAACACATATTGAAAATGTATGTTTATTCACTCTCTCAACGATTCGATTACAGATATATATCATAATCGTGCCGGATATACATTTGATTTGGAAATGACATTCAAAACCGTCTCTTCAGCACCATTCATATCTTTCCTTTAAGACGCTTTATGTCCATTGTTTTTAAACATATCATGCACGAAGGCATTTGGATAACGATCATGTGCTATTTTAACCCATTCGTTCTTATCGTATGAAGGTGGAAAATTCGTATGGAAGACCATTGGTATCGATTGAGCTGCATGAAAACGAGACTGTTTTATGACGCTTTGTTAAGTAAAGGAACGTCATTTGCAGATTGGCCGAACGTGGCGGGATGTCCATTGATAAACATGCTAAACTTAGTACCACTCACAATCTAATATAATGGTGGAATGTGTTCATTCGCTTAATTTTAGCCCCTAGCTCAATGAGTATGAAACATATATAGCAGGGAGGAGGGAGGGGGCGAAATGGACAGGTCCCAAATCGCCCAGGCCAGATAAGGTTTATTATCTACTCATATAAACATCGATATTTCATCTTTTGATTGTAAGTGTTTTCTTTTGTTTTATTTTTTCTTCATTTTGACGAAACGAAAAGTCAAGTAACTTGCGGCGCCACTTTGCTCAGAAACAAGACCCTCCCCCCCCCAAATGATACTTTCCTCTCTTCAGTGACAAGATATATTTGGTACATTTCAGTTTCAAGTGGAGCATTTCCTTAACCCTACCAGGCCTTGGATTTTTGGGAGATATCAAGGCCTGAGCCGGTTCGAACACTTTGGCGAAGAACTGCCGTAATTGTTCACTCGGATTTTCTTATACTTGTATGTATTGTATTATGAGTAAATGTCATCAGGTAAAACCATGAATTGAAGTCCCCTGATAGAAGTGCAGCAATAATAGCTAATACATGAGTTATTTTCACAATATCAGCTGGACTTGTTTTAAACATATCAAAATACGGCTTATTTGCAGCATGACATACTATGTCAGTTATTCTTTATATTTGGCATAGCTTTCAGGTTTTCATACAGCATTTATTTCTGGGAAATAATGCGTCAGTGCCTAAATACGTCGTCAGTAGGAATGACAATCACCCCCCACCCCTTTCCCGTTCTCCTCCGGCCGTGAAGACAGGAAAGTATATTTTTGTGTCCCTCAATGGATGTTCGGTGCCACATCTCAACCAACTAACATAGCCACCATCCTTCCCTCAGCGAGGGCGTTGGGTATAAATAACGTAACTGAGTTCAACATTTCAAATGTGCGTAAATGTTGAACAAACATTGACACAAGAATTTGTGCTATTCCAAGATAGTGTTATTCCAAAATAACGAAAATACTGGTATACGATCACTTTCTAAATGATAAAAGTATATTATTCAGTTGTGGGAGCTGTGTCAATACGAACATCAGAGGGGTACTGTATGTTCGCTTTCATGAATACCGGTGTGCTACCTCCTACCTTTGTGGGAGGCTCGTTGGCCATGGTTTAGATCTCCGACATACAGTGCTGGCGATTAGGTGCCTCAAGCTACGTACACATGTATACGATTATCCGATAACGACAATGCGGCAACGACAATACGGCAACGGAAAAAAGTCTATCGTAGGAAAATGAATTGGTCCGTGCACATGCATGCGCAACGATTGCGACAGTGCGATAAGACTATCCGGCAATGCGATACGATTATCCGTCTATTATTGGAATCGGTTCTGGAGCGATTTGTTTGCCGTTGTCGGACAAAAGTCGTGCATTTTTATGACCTCCAGGCAAGTGCAAGTATAACCCAGAAACTCTGGCTGTGATAGGTAAATTTAGGGTAAGGGGGCGTGGCATTCCTATCACAGCTCAGATCGCGCCTAGGTTAAATTTTCCCGATAAAAATTTGACTCGCGAAAAGCGGCTTTTCGCTGACGAAAATAACGAAACGGGAGAGAAAAAATATGCCAATTTGATACAGTTTGACCGACCTGAGCTTCTTTAACCATGTACCACCTCTCATGACTGTTTTGATGCTGACAAAATGTGATCAAATGTGTGAGAAAAAACTTCCATTGATTTTAACGTTTTCGCGCCTTTCGGACATCTTGTGGGAGTATGACCTTGATCTCGTGACCTTCCTGATCACGTGAATAAACTCACGTCGCTATTGGTTCTTGATGACGTGAGTCAGAAGACCAACCCCATTCTGCGCATGTCCCTGTAAACTATGGCGAAAGAAACCCAACGGCAAAATGACAAAATCCGTGTTTGATGGCAGATTCCATCTAATTAAAGGAGTCATTAGGTGGTTGTCATAGTGCTGGAGATGCCAAATCATATTATTTATTCGACAAAATGCTTTTTGTGCATGCGTCTGTCTCAATTCCCCACGGCGTGTGCAGTTAAAGATCTCGAGCGACTGACGTCTTATTTATTTTTTCCTTTTCGGTCTGTATATGTGATTCGGGCTAAAGGGGTCAGCAACAACAATCAAAAAAAAAAAAAATAGACTCCTTAGCCGATGTTTTCGGGCTAGTGCAAGTACAGATATGGTAGAGCCTTCGTCGTCCATTGCGGTAAGAAATGTTCTCATGTCGCATCCGCTTTTATACTTATAGCCGTAGTCATGCGTACACCAAACACGCATTACCGTTGTCGTTGCCGTTGTCGTATTGTCGTTGCCACATTGTCGTTATCGAATAATCGTATACATGTGTACGTAGCTTGACTCTGGGGTCACTGGTTCGAATCCCGCACGGGACTCGACCAATTTTTCAGCACTAGAGGTTGTGCTATTCTAAGATAGTTTTATCCCAAAATAACGAAAATACTGTTATACGATCATTTTATAAATGATAAAAATATATCTATTCAGCTATGGGAGCTGTGTCATTACGATCATCAGAGGGGTACTGTATGTTCGTTTTCAAGACTACCGGTCTGCTACCTCCTATTTTCTTGGAGGCCCGTTGACCGAGTGGTTTTGATCGCCGACATACAGTGCTGGCGATTAGATGCCTGACTCTGGGGTCGCTGGTTCGAATCCCGCACGGGACTCGACCAATTTTCAGCACTAGAATTTGTGCTATTCTAAGATAGTGTATCCCAAAATAACGAAAATATTGTTAAGAAAAAACCCCCATCAGCATGACAGTCACGATTTGATCAGGTTGCAAAACATGGAATGTATGTGCACGTTGTAAAAGGTTTCACACTATTAATAACACTCCATTACTCAGCAATTATATATATTCTCATTTGGATTTTGCAAGTATGAGAGACAAATGTTCTGATCATATCTATTTTGGGTCTTAATGGTTGTAGAATTTTGTAACTATCCACATACATGTAGTATAATATTTTCAAGTTTCATTTGTCAACCGCATCTTTCATTGTTGAATTGTAAATTGAAATGAAATAGATAATTGGGACCTTTACTGCATGAACTTTGCCATTCATGTATCACATATAGTTTTAGCGGTTAGATCAAATCTGATGACTAGACATTAGATCGAATTATGGGTAGTCCGCCACAAATATGTTTCACCAAATGGGTCTGCAAAATGGGATAGCCACGGAAGATAATGTCCATCAAAACGACAGTTCATTTAATCCGGTTACTAGGACTAATTCAGCTGAACCAACCTCGCCGATACTCTTATCTAGCCACATAATTACAGGGCATACTTTGAAGATTTCGTTTCTGAAGTTTCTCTTAGGGGTCACGTCCAATTAATCGAGGCACTTTCTCGATGCCTTCGAGATGGGTCGAGAAATTTCTCGGCTGAAACCGGGAGAGCAGAACCGGGATCCCTGGCGACGTCTACCGGTTTGCTTCCGGTTCTATCTCGATCGAGATAGGTATTATATTGATCGGTAATCTCGAAGGGGGTTCCGTTTTCTATATGTCTGTGTTTTGATGCCCTTGGTGTGATCGTTTTTTGCTTCTTAGGCGATCAGAGTGTTGTGTGGGTACCATATTTTCGGGACGTACGTCATATACGCATATTTTGGTCCAAAAATAAAATCCCGCCCACGGATTGTTTTTTTTTCATGTTATTCAACGTTCGTCCGATATATTCACTTCCTGTTTTTTCCTGAATCCAGTTGAAAGAATGCGTTTCATTTATGTATATAAATTATAAATATATGATAGAATGTTCTTATCTCACATCGATAATTGATTTTATATCTGGCTAGTATCGGACGCGGAAGAAATGACACATCAACTGGATAGGACCTGAATATTAATGAGATGGAAGCATGCCTTAATTATTTTTTCTATAAAATTATTTTGAGCCAAACATGGATCGTTTCAACCAATAAAAGAAAGTTATGTAAATTGTTTGACCGGTGTATTAACTGTTTATAATTTGTTTTATAATTTGGTGTTATTCAATGCAGAGAATTTCTATCTTGTGATATAGTTCATATAAGTGGATTATATCAACACAGTTTTTTCTGGTATAAGCTTGCGTGGAAGAGGTGAGCGGAAATACTGACAATCGGAAATAGAGGTGTTGGTAATTCACATCACAGTCGGCCTGAAAAATCTTCGGCTTGAACCAACTGGGGTTAATTTTTTTGAAAGGGGAAAAAACTGAAACGATACCTTTGGCTTGCTTGATACTATACTCGCGTTCTATTATTTATTGCTGATATCATGTGTTGAGAAATTTTACCATAACATGATTAATAAAAGTAAATATCGCCCAATTCAATGTGCAATCTCGCTTTTCACTAACGATCACATATAATTTCACCATCAGCCGGTTTCCAGTAAATTTCAGCCCCTCCTGTGGCCTTAAAAGAGACTGTATATTTGGATACCTGAAAAATCTCTGACGAACGTGGTACTATAATTTTCAAGTCAAGATTCTATTAAATATTTATTTCAATAAATATCTATAAAGATAACAGGTAGAGAAATTTCGCTGTCAGAGCAAGTATATGCGACTATAGTTTTCGAGACGAAATAAAAAAATAATATTGAATGATTCATATTTATTTCGATACTTTATCCGTGTTTTAATGTATATGTACTCGCCGAGATTAATCTCGCCCCAGAAAATATATGTATTACGATTATAGCATTCCGAATGGTTCAAACGTTCAATTGAAGGCATCTCGATTACATTCTCGAAGCAAGTCGAATTATTTCGAGGGTGATCGAGATGGTCTTGTGCTTCGAGAGAAAACCGAGAGCAAACCGGGACAACAATCGATAGAGATAAACCGGGACCCACCGGGACAACAATCTATAGAGATAAACCGGAACCCTTCGAGACGAGGTATTTATCGGTTTAACTCGTTAATCGAGAAACCGTCTCGATCGATTGAATGTGACCCTAAGGGTACAAGCGTCTAGTGCGTCATTCATAATTCAGCCGTCGTCCATTAAAGAATATCCGAGTCCATAATTCAAAGACCTATTCCATATCCATATAACAGTATTAGCACCAAATTCAAAAAAGACAATCATAGTATACATAAACATAGGCTAGTTTCCTGCAAGAGAGAAGCGGTCAACAGTTTTCAATGATGCCGACAAGACATAATGATGTTCCAAAAATATAAAATCCGTATCGCTGATCAGTATTCTTAATCCATAATAATCATTCAAATGCGTTATCTAGAGAATGGTGTATCTGAGTCACGCTTTGATTGTGACTGTTCATATGAGCACCATGAGGATCTTGAAGTACATGGGTTCATACGGCCCCTAGCCCCAGGTTAAGCGGAATTAGACACAAGTTACGAAACGTAGCGCCATAGATCTTGCACGCTACGTTCGTATTTTGCTATCAGCATGCGATATGTATCGCCAAATTTGAGAAGCTTTGAGTGGAGGCGCTTGGTGGAATAGCCCTGTTTTATAAGTTTATGCAACAATGTTTTGTGACGTTGATTAAAATCGTCACATTTAACACAGGATCTAGCAAATGCTACTAGGCGTGATATGTATACGCCATATGCAGTTCCCACTGGAATATTACTGTCCAGAAAGGGATAGTTTACGATGTCGAAATTGTAATCATCTCTTTTGTCGTAAAGTCGACGAGAGAGAATGCCCGCTTCATTTTTATAGCGATATAGATCTAAATATGATGTGCCTGTAGGGCTATCTGCAGTTTCCTTCAAATCCAGTGAAGGTGGATATATATCCTTCACTGCGTCATTTATATAGCGATTATCCACAGCGAGAAGATCGTCTATATAGCGTTTGATGAATGAGAAGGAATGGGCTTTGAATGGATCGGTTTTTGAAAGCGCCTGCATATAGTCATATTCATAAGAAAACAGATACAGGTCAGCCAACAGGGGTGCGCAATTAGTACCCATTGGAATACCTATATGCTGCTGATATATTGTGTTGCCAAATTTCACATAGATATTTTTAATGAGAAATTCAAACAACTCTATAAACAAAGAAACATCCCATGAATGATATCTCTTGTATGTAGTAGAGCTAAAGAATGCTTTATGGCTTCCGACATTAATATATCTACGATCAGTTTTCTTGAACACAGATACTATTAACGAACTTAGGCGGTCAATAAGATCCTGATGAGGGATTGTAGTATAGAGAGTCGAGAAATCCCATGTGGATACATGTATGTAGGGTATGTGACCTTTAGCATTAAGTTCTTCCGTAAGACATTTTGAGTTTTTCAATATCCACATATATTCAACGCCAGAGTTCTTAGAAATAGTGGCGCAATACCTCATGTCAGCACACCTACCACTACCCTCAAGAGGAGCATGTCCCCATCCCCAGGGCGCCGAGCCGCACCTTCTATCTCCCAAACTAGCCCTCGGCCGACCCTCATATATTGTGTTTGAGCATATACATCTCCAATCTCCAGCTGAAATTTGTGTGTTGTCTGCAATATTGGGATAATTGTAACCCCAAAAGGTTTCAATTTATCAGGCACAGACCCATGTTTTTGTATTTGGTAAATATGTCCCTTGTCTATAGATCTTGCTTGGAATTGTTTTTCGCGCCAATCCGCTTCTGGGCGGTGCCACCTCGGGCCAAGTTAAACTTGCATCTCCAGGCAATAACTTTTGAAAACCTTAAGGACTCTTTCCAAATTTGGTGTGGTGGTACCTTGCCTAAGATCTGGCTTGAGAATATTTTTCATGTTGAAAGCTAAGTTAAGTGTTTCCAGACAATAACTTTCGAAAACATGAACCGATTCAGAGCATAATTCATTGGTGTGTAGGCATCTCGCCTCAATTTCTCGTTTGGCATTGTTTTACATGCCGATCCACATATAGGTGGTGCCACCTGGCGGCAAATTTAAAATTATGTTTCCGGACAATAACTTTTTAATATTTGAATGAATTCTTTCCAAGTTCGGTATACATGTACCTTACCTGAAGGTTTCACTTGGTATTGTTTTTCTTGTCGATCTGCTCATAGGTGGCGCCACCTGTAGGCCAAGTTAACATTTTCTATTTCCAATGTCAAGAGATCTTGCCTCAAGATCTCGGGATTATTTTTTATGCATATCTGCCTACACATGGCACTACCGGAGGGCCAAAGTAAAATTGCATTTCCGGACAGTAACTGTTGGACCTTAATGGATTCTCTTAAATTTGGTATGTGGGTACCTACCCTCAAGGCATCTTATGGGGCCATGTTAATGATGTTTTTCCTAAGTTTTACGTTTTTACTTTCTTCACAAATGATGAATGTTTCCTTTACTAAAGATGCAAAAGGCATGCCTCCAATCGTATTCGATCGACTGTATCTAGTTGCATATGCATTCCTTGTGACAAGATGTTGATTGGTATTGCGCTTCAGAAAGATCTGCCTGTAGGTGGCGCCACTAGGGTTCTTTCCGTTCTTTTGTGCTACAGGCAATAACTTTGAAACGCTTTGAAATGTTGCTCGAAATTTGGTTTCCGGGCAATAACTTGAGAACTGCTCATAAAAATTCTTCCCAAATTAGGCATGCATATACATTGTACCTTGCCATGAGATGTTGCTTGGGAGTGCGTTATCCGCTTCTGCTCAGAAAGTGACGCCACATGATGACAAAATCTGAAATTTGTTTTTGGCCAATAACTTGAGAACTGCATGCTCATCGGATTCTTCTCAAATTTAGCATGCATTTACCATGCCAGGAGATGTTGCATGGGATTGCCTTTCACTCGCTTGCACTTACAGGTGGCGCCACCTGGTGGCAAAATCCCAAATTTGTCTCCGGGTAATACCATGACCTAACATGTCGCTTGAGATTGCATTTCGCCCACTTGCGCCTATAGGTGGCGCCATCAGGTGTTAAAATCAAAATTTGTTTTCAGCTATTGACAACTGCTCATCGGAATCTCCTCAAATTTAGCATGCATGTATCATGCCAGGAGATGTTGCGTGGGATTGCGTTTCGCTCACTTTTACTTACAGGTGGTGCCACTTGGTGGCGAAATACCAGATTTGTTTCCGGGTAATAACTTGAGAACCGCTTGTCAGATTCTTCTTAAATCTGGTATGAATATATCATGACATATGATGTCGCTTAGGATTGCGTTTCGCCCACTTGTGCTTACAGGTAGCACCACCTCGTGTCAAATCTAAATTTGATTTCGCTCATCAGGTTTTTCTCCAATTTGGTATGCAGGTGCCATGCTATGATATGTCCCTTGAGATTGTATTTCACCTGCTTATGCATACTGGTGGCGACACCTGGTGGAAAAAACTGAAATTTGTTTCTGGCAATAATTTGACAACTGCTCATCGGATTCTTCTCAAATTTGGTATTCATAAGATTACAAGCGTCTAGTCCGTCATTCATAATCCAGCCGTCGTCCATTAGAGAATATCCGCGTCCATAATCCAAAGACCTATTCCATTTTCCACATAACAGTATTAGCACCAAATTCAAAAAGACAATCACAGTATACATAAACATAGGCTTGTTTCCTGCAAGAGAGAAGCGGTCAACAGTTTTCAATGATGCCGGCAAGACATCATGATGTTCCAAAAATATCAAATCCGTATCGCTGATCAGTATTCTTAATCCATAATATTCGTTATAGAGTCGTCATCTAAAAAAAAAAGATGTATCTCAGTCACGCTTTGATTGTGCTGTTCATATGAGTACCATGAGGATCTTGAAGTACATGGGTTCATACGGCCCCCTAGCCCCGGGTTAAGCGGAATTAGACACAAGTTACGAAACGTAGCGCCATAGATCTTGCACGCTACGTTCGTATTTTGCTATCAGCATGCGATATGTATCGCCAAATTTGAGAAACTTTGAGTGGAGGCGCTTGATGGAATAGCCCTGTTTTATAAGTTTCTGCAACAATGTTTTGTGACGTTGATTAAAATCATCACATTTAACACAGGATCTAGCAAATGCTACTAAGCGAGATATGTATACGCCATATGCAGGTCCCACTGAAATATTACTATCCAGAAAGGGATAGTTTACGATGTCGAAATTGTAATCATCTCTTTTGTCATAAAGTCGACGAGAGAGAATGCCCGCTTCATTTTTATAGAGATATAGATCTAAATAAGATGTGCCTGTAGGGCTATCTGTAGTTTCCTTCAAATCCAGTGAAGGTAGATATATATCCTTCACTGCGTCATTTATATAGCGATTATCCACAGCGAGAAGATCGTCTATATAGCGTTTGATGAATGAGAAGGAACGGGCTTTGAATGGATCGGGTTTTGAAAGCGCCTGCATATAGTCATATTCATAAGAGAACAGATATAGGTTAGCCAATAGGGGTGCACAATTAGTACCCATTGGAATACCTATATGCTGCTGATATATTGTGTTGCCAAATTTCACATAGATATTTTTAATGAGAAATTCAAGCAACTCTATAAACAAAGAAACATCCATGAATGATATCTCTTGTATGTAGTAGAGCTAAAGAATGCTTTATGGCTTCCGACATTAATATATGTACGATCAGTTTTCTTGAACACAGATACTATTAATGAACTTAGACGGTCAATAAGGTCCTGATGAGGGATTGTAGTATAGAGAGTCGAGAAATCCCATGTGGATACACTTGGGATTGTGTTTCGCACACTTGTGCATACAAATCTAAATTTGGTTTCCGGGCAATAACCCATTTTCAGATTCTTCCTAAAGTTTGTATGCTGATACACCATGTCATGAGATGATCCTCGGGATTGCATTTCGCCCACTTGCACCTACAGGTGGCGACACCTGATGGCAAATTTAAAATTTGGTTTCAAGACAATAGGTTGAGGATGCATTCAGCTTCTTGTCAAATTTGGTTTTCAGATAATATGCCTTGAGAGGTCACTTGGGGTCGCTTCTCGGTTACATAATTCCCATGCTTCATTGCATGGAAGCTAATTTACAGAAGCAAAAAATGTTCAGTCAACCGTTCTAAGTTGATTTTAAAACTTGGGAAGGCAGAATTAAGACCCTCCGCATCCAACGCCTATGAAGCATAGCAGTTGCCTCCCTCGTGTATATCCCCTCGAGACCAACAATGCTAAAAAATATTGCTGCCATTTCGGCGGGGGACTTGGCATCCTCTGGCTGCTTGTTACTATTCGGAGAACTAAAATCTATGTACATTCTCCCATTGTCAGAGTTTGTAACATCCTAAAAGTCGATGTAACACCCTCCGACTGCACTATGCAGAAAAACGCTGCGCACTGCGGATTTGGGAGGGAGGGAGGGAATTTGGCTTAATGTCACACTCAAGTTTGTTTCACTCATATGGTGACAGTCAGTTTGGTTGGTGGAGGAAGCCGGAGTACCCGGAGAGAACCACCGCCCTTCGGCAAGTAACTGACAAACTTTCACACATGGACCAGCTGGGCTCGAACCCGTGCCGGTTCAGCGGTGTGAGGCTAGCGGTCACCAGCGAAGCGCCTTAGACCACTCGGCCACCGAGGGCCCCCTGAGGATTTGGTCAACACAAGGAGCATATATCTGTGTACGAGAAAGATGGGGAATATATCCAGTATATCTTATAAAATAATTAACAAGTTTTATACTAAATTATTACACAAGAACACGCGGTACAATGTCTTGTTCAGCTGTGTTATTGCCGAGCCCACTTCGCTCTGTTTACAAGCGGGCGATGCTGATTGACCGAGAGATATCTGACATTAGGAGGCATACAGCCAGTGGCAATGAAAATAATTTATCAGTTCTCATAAAGAGATATTTTCTGCTTTTCAAAGTAGTTGTGAAAGTGATATCAGTGTGATGTTGGAGTCCGCGAAATCTTGAGGAGAGAGTCGAGAAAATTTTGTCTTTTCACTGATATATTTTCCACTCGCCTGTACTATATTATAATGCTTACCTTGGACAGGACGATAATACTGGCTGCCTGTAGACAACTGGCCGTCACTTGAGTTGAAGAAAACAACACCATGAGTCTGACACATTCCTGTTGTGCGGCTATGAAAGAACGACATACATTCCTGATCTCGCAAACACAACATTTGACAATAGGTAGCCGAACTTTTCGTTTTTTGGCGTGAAACGTCGGACATGATCGTTCCCTCGAAATCTCCAACGGCTCTTGACAGCAGTTGCAGTGACGCCGCAAGCCCATCTCCAAAATCTACGGTTGTGGTGAGAAAAGTCCCACAGAGGAGTAACACAAACGCACCCATTTTGCAACGGTAGAATCTCAACTCTGTCTGGCTGAATATTTTTCAACTCATTTAAAATAGATCTGTAAATGTTGAAGGAAGCAGTCAATCTCCGCCCCTGCGGCAATTATCATAGCTACGTGTCTCATCTCAATGAACAACCCGTGATCGCCTAGACTGGAATCGATAGCTCACTGCCCTCAATCTGGAATCTAAAAGAGTACAACTGACTGGGAGCAGTAAAACTGCCCCATAAAAACCCGATCGTTATCTCAATGCCTTTTCGATTCTCCACCCAACCGGATACATCACGTGTCTGGGGAATTGAAAAGATAAACTTCAGACAGGAAGTGGGTTGACAAATAAAACGGAAAGGGATCAATGCTTTCAGAAATATTTACATGCATATAAAAATCTGGCTCGAAATGTTTATTCTTCGAAACATATCATGTATCCAAAGACGTCACTGAATACAATCGAGATGCATACATGTGCAATAAGCAAGCTTACGGGGCCATCTTTGGGTAAAAACGTATTCTGCAGACAGAAAGGAGCTCATTGTCTTAAGCATCCTAGTGTAAATTTACATGGTCAGATTCATGTCTGCATTTGCGATAGGCATCTCAGGAGTTATTGAAACGTGACGTCCGGTTATTGATGTCGTAATACTTCCTCTCCGTTTTCCTTTAAAACGCCAACATGGAATGGAGATTTCGATGGCGTTGTATTAAGTAAGAAGAGAATAAATTCTACTTTCTCTTTATTCATATTTAGAGCATTTCCACAAAGGGAGTGCTCTTATTTATTGGGAGACCAGGTAGGTCCCCTATTCCTCCTTTTCCACATGATTTTGTGTCAGCGATATCTCAAAAACAGATTGATGGATTAAGCCGAAACTTTCCGGATATGTTCTGGTGGATGCGACCAAGTGCATACACCCAGTTGATTCCGATCGGTCAGATGCATTGGCGGCCATCGTGGATTAAGTTCAAAACCTTTGAAGATATTCTCCTCTGAAACCGCTGAACCAATCCTTAAAAAAACTTGGCACAGATGATCAATGGGTCGGGTCTATCAATACAATTTTTCGACTCTTCTATTCGAAAAGTACTCTGTTCGACGAGATGGCCGCCTTCGATCAATCAAAATGGGCCGATTTTCAAGTTACGGATTTGGACGGAACAAGTTATGAAATATATACTGTATGATATGGCGCTCATGAATGTGCAACAATTTTGCTTATAGGTCACGTAATTTAGTCGCCATCATGAATTTTGTGGAAATCTTCACCGATTTTGCAAGGGCTTATTCTCTTGAACCCTGACACGCACAGATTTCTAGGCTAGTGCGGTACATCGGGAAGACCATGGTCTGTTGCACTGAAAGAAAAAAACATTGCTTGGCGGAACGGTTTGGTGGCCATATTGGATTTAACCCCAAACATTCTAAGATCATCTCCTCTGAAACTGCTAGACAGATTGATGCGAAACCTGACACAAAGGATCAATGGGTCGAGGTGTCCCAATAGTGTATTTGGAAACTTTTTGTGTGACACATGATGACTGCCATCAAGCAATCAAAATTGCTGGATTTTGAAGTAACTGATTCGAAAAAGTTATGAAATATATGCGTGATATGGCTATCACGAATGTGCAAAGATTATGCTCCTAGGTCAGTGGTTTGACCGCCATCTGGTATTTTGTGAAAAACTTTACCAATTTTGCAGTGCTTTTTCTCTTGAACCCTGATAGGTCCAAATTTCTAGGCTACCGCGATATATCGGGAAGGCCATGGTCTGTTGCACTGAATTAGAAACTGTTGATTGGTTAAACGGTTTGGCGGCTATATTGGATTTAACGCCAAATCTTCCAAGATCATTTTCTCTGAAACCGCTAGACCGATTGATGCGAAACTTGGCACAGAGGATAAATGAGTCGAGTTCTCGAGGTTTAGAAACATTCCGCGTTAAACAAGATGGCTGCCATCGACCAATCAAAATTTTCGCAAGTTTAAGAAACAGATTTGGACGGGAAATACTATGAAATATATACTGTATGATATGGCGATCATGAATATGCAAAAGTTTTGCTCCTAGGTCATGTGGTTTAGCCGCCATCTTAAACTTTGTGTAAAACTTTACTAATTTTGCAAGCGCTTATTCTCTTGAACCTTGATAGGTACGGATTTCTAGGCTGCTACGCTTCCAAGAGGTGACATCGCATAATTGTAATAACAATATAGGCGAACATAATATTGTAACCGAAATATCCATTCTCCTTCCGAAAAAGACATATATGCCAATTGTCATTAAAACATGATCTCTAAAGCAAAACAAGCATTGTTGGTTCGAAAACAATGTTAGGATAAACATGGACACGTCAACAGAAATGAACTCAATAATTTGTTATTTATAAGAATTTTTTTGACAAATATATCTTGATTTGCAGTCTATTCTTTGTATCATTTTACATATACATGGTCACAGACCAATTACACCACATTAATTAAACGGTCACAGACCAATTACACCACATAGTTGAGAATATATTGCATTTTTTCCCAAATAGAAACAAAAGGTCAGCATTTACTCATATGATAATTCAAGCAACTACTGTACCGTGCTAGTTTATCTGAAACGCCATCTGTCGCAGATTCTTAGCATCAGTTGGTCGTTCTAACCGTAGGCTTCGTTATTACATTGTCGTGGAGAAAATGTATATGTTTCTATACTGTGTGGAATTAGCTAATCGGTCCGCTCATTAATTGATGTAAAAGAGACAACTACGTTTGCACAAACATGTATCGGCAGCCCTACATTCTTAAAACCACGTATAACTGAAAAACTCCAGATTTTAAGTCATATAATTTGATGGATTTTCCATGACTCGATGTATGAGGCTTCAATTTACCTTCAAGTCAAGGTAGAAGATACCTAGATGACACAAACTTATTATAGGATGGCGAGTGACATAAACAATTTCAGCAAGGAGCAAAGTGTTTATCGATATTTCTTTAGTGCCATCGTCAGGAATGCAGGGTACCACTTAGTATGATATACACACAGAGAGAATTGAGACAATCATCAGATTTAATAATCACACAGCATAATGTTTCTAATCAATCGGTCACTACAGTGCAAACCCTAAATTCAGAAATATTTTTCGCATTTATCCAGACTATCACTTCAAACAGACCTAGGTATGGGGCAAATGAGGGATTTGTCATTTCACGACCCATTGGATAAAGCAGAAATTTCAATTAAGCAGTACGCGATTAAGTGGATTCAACTGTACTTATATTGAAGAAAGAATTCAGTTCGTGACCATTTAGATGATGATGTTATACAAACAGTCAAATACAAACAGATCAAATACCATTACTGGACGAGAACAAGATATTTTGAGGAATTGAGTGACTTTAAAGTTGAAGATTTTTCCGCCGGATGCTTAGGTTATCTTTCACAAGTAGAGAGATCTGGTTCTTAGCTTAGCTATATTCCCTTTCCGGAAAGTGTTTTATCTCCCCCTGAATAACTGCCGTTCTTTAAGAGTAGCGATATGAAAAGCTGCTTCCTTTTGAAATCGAGGTGACTAGTTCCCACTAGTCACCTCGATTTCACTTTTACCGAAGGCAACTGCAATTATTTTGAATAATACATTGATAAATTACTCCAGAATGTTTTTTTGAAAAACTATTCTGTTTACATTTTTCACATAAATCGCTAGATCCTGTATATGTGTTCATTAGAAAGTTAATTATCTAGAAAAATAGAATATTTATTTACTAAAAGTAATTGTTAGGGCCTTTGGCACTTTCGCCCCTAGTAAAACAAGAGATAAATATTCGAATTAGGCGATAACTTTACGTTGTGTAATGTTGAGCAAACCGATTGTTTAGGTACTACGGTTCTAAGCGGTTGCTAATGTTCTCGCATAATCTCGCAGTTATCTGTAGCATTAACAATGACCTTCTTGTTTTACCAAAGTACGCATTATTACAGCCAGGTGCACAGAGCTCTCTAGCTACGTATTAAGTGCTTCACTTCAGAAATTTGTAACATAGTGATGGTCATGTACTCGAAAGACTTCTCAAAATATATAGGCATTGGTACATATTCAATATTACTCAACTTGTGTGAGATCAATTTCCACTCTTATGCTTCAGTGAATGTCACTTTTTTTAGAGAGTATGTTAAATATTACACAATTTTGGTGCTACATTAGCGTCCTGGTTGTAATACTTTGAAGTAGAGTAAAGAATGCTTCAAAGAACCTGTACAGCTAAGATCGTCCATAAGCATAGGCGAAAATAGTTCCAGCAATATCTCAAGGCATGTTAGACCTTCCCAACCACTCAGACGGCTTGGCACTTAAACAATTGGTATATTGTTTGCTAATGCAAACGTGGAAATGTATAGTTTGTTAAATATTATATACGATGTAGGGAGAGTGGTTCATAAGTTGTAATAAGTTGTCCACTTTCCCATTGCCCATAAAGGACAATACATTAAGTTTAAAACAAACAATTGGTACATATTCAATATTACACAGCTGTAGGGTTATACACACATCTAATAACTGGAGCACTGTACTGTAAAAATCTCTAGTAATCAGCTGGGAAAGGACTATTTTGTGTAGGTTGAAAGCCTCAAAATGACTTGTTCTCTTTCGTGAATAACGCTTGAATTGTTAGAAAAACGACTCTCTGGATGATTGTATAATCCGAATGGCTACAAATAAGACTCTTAATATAGTGGTATTAGTCTTCGCTTTGCTGAAAACATTATGCTTTGTAGACCAGTTTTGTTGATTATCTCAAACTGTTTATACGTGTATATGAACTGAGAACATTTTGTTGGAATTCTAATCATAATGAACCCTCATCCGAGTGTTGTTATGTGACCTCAAATGAGTTGTCACCAGTCTGTCGTAAGAACCTGTTTTGATATATATTTGTCGTGTTTTGGCATTTCCGGACATTATGCACAAACAATTAATTAATTTTACTTTCAACTACTATCCAGGAACATATCACTTGTCATATTGATACCTCTCTTGCTATTTAATAAACTCCCTTCAACGACAAGGGTCATCCTTATTGAATGGCACTGATTCAGATGTCATCGTACTCAGATAAGTATGACCTTGTCTTTTGAATGATCCATGAGCGGGTGAGAGATGTATCCATTGACTAATCCAGAACACATGGAGCTGTTGTCACAACAGATCTGGATAAATCTTATTGATAATCTCCAAAAATAGCTCCAAATTTCTGATTGAAGTATCTCAAATATTGTTTCGTGACATGGCCAGATCAATTCATTCTCAATGTAAACTATTAGAACGGTTGACCTAGCAATGACGGAGTTTCCTGAAATGGCGTTGCTGATTTTTTTTCTTCTTTTCGGACACATGCACTATTTAGCGACAAATATGACGTTCACAACAACCAGAACACAAATGACAATTGCCATATAGCATGTTCAGTACGGCAGTACACTGTTTTCTTAGCGCAGTGTACCCCCATCCCCTCACTCGTGAATCGATAAACTGTAATAGAACCAAAACGAGATGTAGCCAGTATGCCTTATTTTCGATGAAATCAGAACAGTGCCATTATTCTGAAACTAAATGCTGGATGGGGTTTTTGACCGTTGGAGTTTTATTTTCGTTCGCTGGGTCTTTTGTGCACTTCCCAATGAGAATGCTGTATTGTTCTCGTATTGTATATCATTTTCATAGAATAGTTTTCATTTATCGGGGGCGAGAACACATTCTGTTGTTGATTTAATACAATATATTGAGGTTGTATATGTAATACAAATCACATTCGTTATCAAGTTGGATAGATTCATTTCAGGCATCCTATATATCTTATAAGTTTCATACATTTATTCAGAATATATAGCAAGTAAACATTGACTTTATTCAGTGTATCATTCAAAAATAAAGCGTCTGTATACTATAAGCGTAGATCTATGAGTTTCACTGATGATAATGGCACAAATGGATACGAAACTACCATTTATCAGTTTAATTTAACATATTACAACTGAAGCATAATTAAAGCAAACTGAGAAATTGGTAAATGGTAATTCACAAACATTTTTTTGTACATTATACAACTCAATTCTCTATGTGGCTATCTCCCAGTCCACTACATGTGCCAGCAGAAAAAAATTGTTTTGGAGCATGTAATATGTAGATTTATGAGAGCATGTAGAACGTTTGTAACATTCCATGAATATATTGGAACAGAAAGAAAACATTTCTGAATACAGGGAAATTATTATGTTAATGATTTGACCACCACTAGATTTTAGAAACTTATCACAAGAAGACACATAGTACATAATGTTGTAATTAAACCATAATACAGATGGGCAGAAAAGTGGACGGACAGACAGACAGACGAGGACCTGACCAACGAAGCATACAAAAGGCACATCTACAGATTACATTATGTATTGTACAGAAGTTTCGTCGACCTACCTTCAATAGTTGTCAAGATGAGTCCGGGGGGAAGAGGAGACGCTCCGACAGACGGACAGACGCCCCGACAGACGGACGGAGAGGCGGGGTGACAACAATACCCCTGATCCCAATCGGGATGAGGGGTAAAAAAGCGCAATCACAGAATACATAAGCATAGGCTAGTTGCGGCATAAAGAGAAGCGGTCAACATTGCTTTATTTTGAGCTAGTATTTGCATAGTTTATCCCTTGTAGAAGGACATTCCTGTCTATTGGTTTCCCCTTCATCAGCGGTACTGAACCGGTATATCATATATAAGGTTTCTCTCCTGTATCGTTCAGGTCCATTTAGTTTCCCTTTTGCAATAGTACTATATGGACACAAGGAACATGTGTATGGTTTCTCACCAGTATGAGTCTGATCATGATTCAAAAAGTTTCCTTTGTGAGCAGTACTATACGAGAACAAGGAACATCTGTAAGCTTTCTCACCAGAAGAACACCTGCGCTTGACACGTGTACATTTCACATAACCGTGATAAATCTTGAAACTATTGCACTGGTTAGCTCGATGTTATTGACACAAGTGTTATAGATTTACTATTCTATAGCACTTACACCTATTACACACTGATAACCGTGCAATTATTAGACGATTTAGCACGGTTAAGAATTTTGTGACGTATGTAATCTACACCCGTTATCTTGACACTCACAGGTTTTCACTCGGGAGAATCCATTTCACGCGGCGGATGATAAATGACAGGACAACGTCTCGTCTGCCTTCACAATGGAATAAACAAATAGAATGGATACCCTGTGAGTAGAAACTTTAGTTTATTTTAAATGCAGAAAATGTATAATTGCAGATACTTACAAACCGATTTGGACATACGAGTGTTACACAATGAGAAACAGATAAACAGGAGAAACACGAGTGCTTTCAGATATGAATTATCCAGAGAAGCGGAGATCGAAGAGTTCATGAGAGACTCAGATGATGAATCTCTTCTTACTGTTTTAAATGAGATACAACACGAGTGTGATCAGCTGAACAAATGTAGATTTTTCTCCGATGATGAGAAATTAAGAGATCTGGCTAACAAACGAAATGAACCGGAAACCGACAGGCAAATGAAATGGGGAATACGGATATTTAAAGGTATTAAATTCGTTTATATTATTAATCAAGACTTATAAATAAATACACGCTGTTAACGCGCTGGGTAACTTAATGCCGAATATCTCCAACGATGCAAACTGGAGTCGTCGTTACACCAACCATTGTTTGAGATCAACAACTGCCACGGTTCTGATTGAGGTGGGTGTGTCTATCATTGATGCGATGTCAGTTACAGGTCACAGAAATCAAGCCAGTGTCACAAGCTATGCGCGGAAACCGACTGTTCCGAGGTAGTGGCAAATGAGGGAGTTATTGCAAACCGCTGGCTTTAAAACAACTACACCAAGTGTGCCCACGTTATGTAACAGTGGATCGACATCAAATGTTTGTAATTTCACATCTGTTCCACAGTCATCACATCTTGCCTTTTTGTTTTCAAAATGCCAAGGCACCGTGAAAATAAATTTCCTTCGTAGTTAAATGAAATACTGGCAACTTGTTTCATTGTTTGAGAAAAAGCCGTAAATTAATATTTGGTTCCATCGTGAAATTGATTAAGAATGCCACGCAAGGCTTGTATGCATGTATGTTTCAGACAGCCTCCGATGCCAGAAAGATGCGACCCCTTTTTGAGATCACATAAACTCGTCCATTGACATTGGCACGCCGCCAACTGAGGCGGAAGGCACATTTCAACAAAGGGAAGAAAGGTTGTGAACGTTTACCGTATTTTTTCAATCTATCATTGTAATCTTTGTTGATAATCAATTTGAGTAGTGCAATAGAATACACTATATATTGTATTATATAAGAAATAATGTATTTCATAGGAATGCTAAATCGTTTTTTTTTACGCACGGTTAGTGTGGAAAAGTTTATATTTTAGGAAAAGGGCGAAGCCCGTGTCCTAAAACTTACAAACATTTCTTAAATTTATCATAGTTTTTGCAGAGCATTGCATAAATTTGCAAAAAATTCGAAAAATCGACCAAAAAATGCCTTTTGTACAAAATTACGTCACTGTGACGTCATCAAAGCGGCCATCTTAGATTTTTAGCATTTCCCGGTATCGCTTGGTCCAAGGGTATAGTGTGGTAAATTTCAGCCCCGTAGATCAAGGGGTAAGAAAAATAATTTCGACACCCCCCCCCCCGGCCTGGACAGGTCCCCAAAAGCCCAGACCAGCTAGGGTTAAGGTCTCCTTTGCATTAGTGATATATTGGAGCATCTGTATGATTCGATTGATGTTACTTAAAGCCGCCTTTGTCAGCAGATATATACGGACAAAAGGAACATTTGTATGGTTTCTCACCAGTATGAGTCCGCTCATGATTTTTAAAGATGTACGCTAAATGGTTATTACTATCATTTAACATACATTTCCCATATACCTAAATAAAAAGTTTAGTCTCATCGAATAATCAACCAAAAGCGCCCTCTGGGGAAACTGACGTCACTGTGGCATTATTAGACCGTTACGCTTTGGGGTAGAGATCGGCTTTATCATCATTCCATCAATATAACATGTTGGAAATGTATAGAAAATGAATATGGTTCAGAAGATTTCAATTATCGCCCGTCCTTATACGATGAAAATATATTTTATCCTCTTAGCACAGATAAGTTTCTGACACTTGCGATAGTCAGTCAGTTTCATACTGGTCGTCTTACAGCAAATATGTCACAAAAGGGAGAGAGTGACAGGCACAGCTAGCATCAAAGGTCGCTATCGCCATGAATCCATTTTTTAACGTTTACAGAATTAAACGTTTAAAACTCGACAAATCAGTTATCACATCACATCTAAACCCGTTATTTGAAAGACGATACACGAGACTTTCAGACGTCTCCGGTCAAAAGGCAAAGCGATCCAGGTCGTAACAGCCGATTCATATTTGCATACTTTTGCCAGGTAGATTCAACACTTGTACACCAACACGAGTTACAAACACTCCAGATACGTAGCCTTTCAACTAAAGAAAAGAATTTGCAATTCGATCCTGCAATAAGGCACAAGGAAGATCTGTTCATCATTATTTAAAATATATCATGCTAGCTGTTCTTCTATTGTTATAAAATCGATACCGATAGTAGAGGGTAAAAAGGGAGTTCTGAAACATGGAAGCCATGGAAGCCGTTGACGTCATAAATAGATCGAGGTGACGTCATAAATAGGTCGAGGTCGTGTTGTTCATCGTCTATTTATGGACCCGGGTCTATATCCCGAGTTTTTTTTACGGTGTTCAAGGTTATTCATAGAGCCATACCTATAGCCTGGAGGTGTGGTTTTGTAGGTCGGTTCATTGGACTTTGTCTATAGCACGAGGTTGTTTTTTGCCGTGTTCTAGTTTGACTGAGATTTCCGACGGGGTTGTGCGCTGATTGGTTAAGACTGCGCGCCTTGAACTGTGTTGTATCCGGATTGGTTGACCTATAACCCGAGCGGTCACCACGTCCACGATCCATCGGTCGACCTAACTACAGCCCACTGCGGAGTTCTAGTTCGGCTACATCGAAGAAAGCTAAATAACCCGGTTTAGATATATAACGTTGTAGCCCGAGGACAGCTGGGTATATATACTACACAATTCGTCACGCACGGCTGATTCTATGACCCATACTGAGCTGAGACGGCTATTTTCCCCAATAAACTTCATTAAGATATACTCATTAAATAGACAGAATCCGTAATTATACGCCTAAAGCCCAAAAATTTCGTTTCCCAGAAAAACAATTTTTCGATTTTTTTTTATATTTTGAAATTCATTAAAATCTCCAGAACGGGAAGGGCTACTGCGATGAAACTTACGTCGTTGGATACCCAGGAGAGAGACGCGTCGCTGGATTGCCATGATGACGTCATAGTGACGTCACAAGATGAATTAGACGGATTTTAGAAAAGTCTCCATATCTCTAGAATGGGAGGGGTCCTAGAGCTGAAACTTATACCGTTGGATAGCCCCGGACTACGCACATGCCTGGATCGTCGTGATTACGTCACAGTGACGTCATCATTCAAATGACACGAATTTTGTCAAAGTCGCCGTATCCGCGGAAAACGAGGGTTTAGAAGAGTGAATCCCTTGCCATCGGATAGTGAAAAGAGAGTTCTAAACGCGTAAAAGGGACTCAAAGCTACAATCGTGTTATCAGCGAATGTCAACCCTGTACACAAGATGTAGTACCAGTGATCTACGTGTAATTCATTCATTAATATACCACACACGATCGATACTATCCGTGGCCAGACTATGTACGGATCACTGATATCTATTTCTTCTGCACATACATGGACAGTGATCTGGTATACACCAGTTACCGATTTTTTCTATATTTAACATGTATTTAGATGTACATGTTTCGTAGAACTAGCATTGACGTATTGGTGTAGAGGAGGAGGAGGAGGACTTACATGAGTATATCTTTTATTACCTATTTTATAACTGTATGAGAGGAATTTTTGCATTCTTTTAGAAACCGTCGAACGCGTCATTACTACCGCTTTATCATGTCTGCAGAAGACAATGTTGACGATGCTGATATGTGGATTAAATCTTATCTTCAGTAGAGTAAAGCTTACTTACAGCAGGAAATATGTCAGATTGGGGACAGAGACAGCATTCTACTTCAAACTCTCTTAGTATTTCGAAGGGACAGCCTTACATACGCCTTCGGCTAAGCCTTCCTTGGACTACCATAACATGACCCAGAATGAGTGATCTTTATACGTGTGTTCAATGACAGGTTATAAACTTCTGTTTAATAAGTCTACAATTTGCTGCCAAACCTGGTGTATGTACTCGCCGAACGATTCCGTGGACAGTCGAATTTGTTCGCGCAGCCATTCCAGGAGAACGCCCATCTGGTCAGGCCATAGAAAAGGCCGGCCATCGATACGAGGTAACTCACTCATGTACCTGATGAGCTCCTCTAAACCGCTCCCATATGTTTCTAAAGCTCCCCAGCAGCCATAATCGGCGAGCATTTGCAGCTGGACTGCCGAAACTATATCTTCCTTTTGTAGGAGCTGGCGCATTTTATTCCGGACATCCCTGGCAATATATCCAGCACCGGTGGTACCAAATACTCGGTTGAGCCCATGATGCAGGCTGTACTCTGTGCTCAGAGCTGGAAGGTCCAGCGCGTTGATGTCGTACATAGTACCTGAAAAATACAAAGGATTACGATCACGGACCTTCCAACCATATTGTCAGTAAGAAAATACTGTTTGGTCATTTGCTGAGCACATGATATGGCGTTCACATTTTTGCAATTATGCAGGTCATCGTTGAAAAGACTTTCTGAAATCGCATCAATAAAATCTATCATGTTTATAGGCCTTAAAGTGAAAGTACGTAATTTCGCGAGGACAAATTATCTGGAAATTAAGGTGACGAAATTTCAATCGAAAATATGGCTTTTGATCAAGAGGACAGAAAATGTTGACTGCAGCTCGGGTATCTGAATATTTCAATGACAGAACATCCGCTAGAGCTTGACTGTCCATTTCTTAATAAAGACAAACATAATTTAGGAAGTCTGCTATTAGTATCACTAAGACACTAAGTCAGGGCCATCCTTGTACTTTGCGTTGTTTTCCAACACCAGGCCATTACATAGGAGACCAGGCTCGGAAAAATAGAGACTTCTAATCCAATGATCTACAATGGATTTAGAGTCATTTATCCATTGGTTAAATGAAATGAGTCTGAGGTTTATTTAATATTCAACCAACGCTGGCGACCACCACACATATCTCGTTTCTAAGACGAAAAATATTTAAGCCGCGAAAGCTGGTGAGACACACCCTCAAATATCGATCGCTGTATGTTGGCGGTTTCGAGACACCCACGCACTATTGGCTCTTTCGCAGGGTGTTGGGCAACCTCCCCACAGCGCATGCTCCATTTCACAGGCTCATTAACATCCCTGCCTCCAATAGTGGAAGTTGACCATTACTATGTTGCTATGACGTATAGGGGAAAACCACGTACGCAAGGTTCAGTTTGAATCCGGCCGAACAACTCGAATCTTCAGTTTTGCACATGAGCGAACTACTTTTCATATGCTCTGTCCAGGTAAACAGGGAAAATAATCTCCAGATAATTCTTTTTAACGCTAGGTCAACAGGGGTTTAATGCGGACTTGAAAAGTAATCGAAATGTTCGGCAAACATCTATTTTACTATATATGATGTCACTTCCGGCGATGTGCGCGCAGCCGGGAATCCTGTCAAAAAATCTGAATGGTGGCTGGGATATTATTAGACCCTCAGCGAGGTGGTTGGGTGTTGGGGACTGTCCCAGGGTCTCGCGTGAGATCACAATCTTGGCACGGCTTCAATGAAAGGTTTTAAAAGAGCCTCATTTCCACTGCAAGTGAACTCCGTTCAGACAGTGAAAATCCTTTTCAGTCAAAATATTATCTGGCAAGATTGTTAGAAATGTCCTACTCACCAAATGTACATACAAGCGATACTTGTTATTAAAGGTTGTATGCTATTTGTTCCACAATAATATTAGGATCGATATGGAAGCGTCACCAGAAAGGAAAGAGGTTCCATAAACAAGGATGTGTGATGTTTGCATCTGAAAAACTCCTTTCTGTGTGACGATAATAAAGCTGATATATATATATGTTTTTCGCATGTAAACATCACATATCCTCTGTTGAATTACTAAACAATTTCCAGCATCTAAAAGCCTCTTCACGAAGTTAGCTGATATTATTTTTGGTGGAGAAAGGGAGCTAAGACGTGGTCAAAAATAAATTACCTTTGGTTGTGCTATGAACCGGGATATGCTTGGCGTAAATGGTAGGGACCAGAGAATGATTTCTCTCCACGTCTCTGTAGCTACCAGCTTTGTTCCGAAGCCCGTTTCCTGGGGGCGACTCTGGCTCAACGTTCGTCCACAGATCCCTTGCTGTCTGCCGTTCTTCCACAGAGTCATAGACCGAGCAGATCTGCATGGTACCCATTTCCTCGAACTCCTTCTCAGCGGCTGCAGACGATTTGTTCACTCCAGCATGGATTATGATCTCACATCCTCGCTCAACTTCAGATGCTGCCTGTGATAAATCAGATTCGAGAATATTATACCATTGGTAGTGCACGTGTAATATAGCGAAACGCATGTCAAGTGTGAAGAACCCTGCTCATTGTTCTCGCTTTGCGTGCGAATGCTGAACATCCACTGCTTCGAAGGTAGGTTCACAGCAATATTTTTCCGAGCATAAGGCCAAAATTAAAATATTGTTTGTTTGAGGTAACACTAAATACCCAATAAAAATACCCCTACCTAAAACTTTTTTGTTCTTTTTTTTTTGGTACAACTATATTTTCTGTTCATCTAAGAATTATTTAAATTTGTCTTATATCGAGATAATATATATATTCTAGGAAACTAAATGTTTGTGAGCAGAATCCATAAAAACGGTAATATTTTTTTTCTGTTTGGCTAGTTCTCGGTTAGCAATATTATCTCCAGGTAAGGGATAACGAAAAAATCAGATGAAAAAATATATATATTTAAAAATAAAAATCGAATTACCGGCCCATAGTTTTTAGAAAGGTTATGTTACCCCAAACCAACAACTTTTTATTTTATTTTGGAGAAACAAACTGGTTCAGGACCATCAACATGTGCAATGAATTAGACTTCTCAAGCTGTATCATGATGAAATGTGTTCACAATGCAGAAACATTGCATACGGATTGGTTGGTAGCTGTTCATGTCTATCGTACTTACTTGCATATCGTCTCCGCTAAGGAGTGCGCCAACGTCCCATACGACATATGCCGCTGTCTCTGTAGCTCTTTCTCTCGCCCTATTCAACTGCCCAGTACATAGATAAAACAGAGAGGCCCCCGAGCCCAATGCAGTAGCTACAAAACCAATAGGGCACCATGGTAGGACGGGGTGTATCCGCTGTTCTGTGGGTATAGTTGCCTGGGATGACTGTGCAGCGTGATACCGTGCCATTGTTTGTTTAGTAGCCATGTGTGACGGACTACCGTGCAGTTTCATCCCCCAAGACCCTCTGATGGATGCAAAAGGAGCCGCCAAACACCAAGATCCACTTCCTTCCAGGGGTGTCTTCAATGCAGGAACAGTTCCTTCATATAGCACATTATGTGTAGCATACTTCTTCTCAAATGTTATGAGTTTTGTCGAGGAATCGAGTGTTCCCATAACCACAGCAAAGTATCCGACCTCATCCAAGCCAACCCCGCTGAAATGGTTTCCAATAAACACCAGCTGCATCGGCATATCGACAGGTTGTCCACTTCCCCTGGCATCTGTATACCAGGCAGTGTACTGTCCAGACGCCATCCTACAAACAGTAACTATCATTATAACTTGGGACCCAAGTGTTGGACTATGTTATTTGTAGGGTAGCCAACCTCAGATCCGACATTCAATATTCAGCCGTCGTCCATGAAGGAATTTCCTCGCCAATAATGGAAAGACCATTTTCGTACGACAGTTAGGGAGCTTCTTGAAATTAGGACCCGAGTTCCCTGATAGGAATGACATATATGCCGGTTATACAAATGGGATACACCGTGCCCAGTTTAGTGTTCTGATCTGGATGGATTAGATTACGATTGGTTTCAAGTTACGCTAGTACATCATATCGTCTTCCCTTAATGTATTCTCTAACACACGGAATTGATATTTTCCATGATTTCCAGATTCTGGGGTCACAATGACCACACTTTTGGTATGTGACACATCGTCTACCCCTAATGTATCAACTGACACAAATTTTTAAAGATTTTCTGATTCTGCGGTCACGGTGACCTTGACATTTGACCCCAATTTTGGTACGTTACACATCGTCTATCGTACCCCTAACGTATCTACTGACATGAAAATAATGTGTTCCCTATTTTTGGATCACAGTGACCTTGACCTTTGACCTTAAGCTCAATCACAAGAACCAAAACTGATCCCTGCGACGATTCGTTTACAAGCCATGTTTTAACTGTATCTGTTCATTTGGACATTTTAAATGGCGTGACCATACGGCTATTAGCATAGCCTTGAGAATATTGTGAAGTCATTTCATAAAAATGAGTCCATGGTTAATCAACAAGTTCCCTCTAGTCTATTTTCACAACTTCCTGAGCATTCACTAAAATATTAATTAATCCTTGTAACACAAATATATAACAACTCGATCCAAAGTAACATTCGGCCATTATACATTCATTACTTCCATACCGTATACGTGTATGGTTTCATGCGTTCTATTTTTTGTCGAATAGAAAATGCCTTGAGTAAATGCCTGGAAATGACACTGCCTGGGGATGAAGCACTTTCAATTAACCAAAACTGTGCATTGATCCTTTCTTATTCTGGCGAAGCTAATTTTTATTTCGCACTTTTTGGATTGAATAAAGAGATCAGCTCCACCGTCAACACATTTCAATGGCTCCCCCGAGTAAGCCAGATTCGTCCTTTAATCTGGCAACTTGAGGCTGAATTTTAGTTTTCCAAATCTTACTATGAGAGGCAAAAATTCCGGTCCGATGGGCGGTCCACGTTTTGGATGCCACAATTCCATCATAGGGGTTGCGGAATTGTCATCCGTCTCTGTTCTTGTATTAGCAGTATTGGCGGTCTTATAGCTATAGGCAGAGGGATACAACCTGGAGGAAGTGGTGGTTGCGGTGTTATCGAAATTCTTAGCTGCCTGTGTCAGCAATATTGTCAGAAAAACTGGTTTCTCATCCTCATATTCCCGTGGTTCACACGGATTTGTGCCTGGGTTCGCTAAAATGGAGATGCACTTACAAAATATTGGCAGATACTGATGTCTACAGTTAGGCAACTCAGGGGGTTCAACCGTTTTCAGATAAGAAACGGAGTCAACCACGTTGTCTCACCCAGTTTTTCCAAAACGTGCGCGCCCCAAGCAACCCCAACCCAACGGGTGTAAAAAAAAACTTCACTGTTCAGTTTCACGAACACGGACTACATACACTATCTTCTAATCTCTTCAATGCTAGGCCACTAATATGACAACCATTTAAGCCATATACATATTGCTCGAATAGACTGAGCCAAATATACAAATTATACTATGACTGATAATCATTCCCACAATCTGAACGGAGTTCAATAATAGTAGAAATCTTCGGAGGCTCTGTGTTAAAGTTTCAAGGATTGCGCGCGAGATCAAAATTCGAAACTGAAAGCAGCATGAGACGGTTTCGCGTCACCAACTTCCTGCAGAAAGGTCCATGGTGTATGGGTATCCCGAAACGACAGATATCAATCGATATTTGAATGCCAGCTTGTGGCCTAACGGCTTATCGTCCAGTCAAAGGAATAGGTCTCGTGAACGCCCAGGTTGGTAAAACTTCAAATAAATCCATCCGCCCCAGTTTCATTACACGCTGAATAATGAGCCGTAATCGATCTGTGACAAATCGATCGCTGCCACTAATCGATGTTCTATTATTATTCATAATGAGTTAACTTAGTAGTTTACATATTTTGGCATATCAATCTCTATGGATCACTATAGAATTGTCGCATGGATTTGTCCGAGCCAAACATGAAATTACAAGAGCCACAAAAACAGAGATTTCTCCAGTAGCTTTACATCTCACGTTTTCACAACTCATTTGTGTGTCAGTTATCACCAGCGACCTTGATAGCATGTGCCTTTGTTGAGGCAGGAAGTGCAATGAAGTTAAACAATGTTGAACTGTTTGAATATGACATCATTACTGCCAAACGAGGGAATGCAGGCTAAACATGGTGCAGTTAAACTTATCAATGTTAAGTGAAAATAATACAGAAATGGCATAATTGTCCCCACGAAGCAATTTGAACACATGGAAATAATTTTGAGAGAAAGAAAATAAAATAGTTGTCAGCAGGATTCGAACCCAAGACTTTTTACAACTTGTGTCATGAGAATATCTGCATATCTTGCTACCGACAATCGATGTAACTACATACCGGTAATACAAACTGTTGACCGAGAGCTTTTTGTTGTTGGTTACGAATCAAGGTGAGTTGCACATCACTATCACCGTAAGGAGTTATTTCTCTCACAGGCAAGCACTAAATAAACTCTAGCTGCGGAATGTTGCTTTCACTTTGAAGCTGGTAAGCTGAGTGAAACTAAAAGCTATGAAGTGGAACCTTTCACAGCTGCAATCAACAAACAACTCACAGACGGACACAATGAGCATGTGTATGGTTTCTCACCAGTAGGAGTCAATTCGAGTTTGTTAACCCTATCTGGCCTGGGTGATTTGAGGTGTACCGCAGCCTTAGGGGGGGGGGGAAGTGCCCCCCCCCCACCATCTGTAATAATCGTATTTTTCCCACCTCTTGCATATCGCTCCAATTTATTACCTGTAAGTAGTATAGAAAACGTAAACGGATATAGCGTCTCCCCGGATGTAACTATGACGTCACAATTGGTGGTATGTAAGCGTGATTCTGATTGGCTGGTTGTGGAGGATTGGGGAGGTTGGGGCGGTGCTCATGGGTGATGAGGAGGCGTGGCCTATGAGTGCACCTGGCCTGGGTTTTTCCAAAATTCACCTCATTTGCATAATTTCAAGATGGCGGCATGTTTTTGTATGTTAGGGGTGGTCGGTTTCAAGATGGCGGCTTGTTTTTGTATGTTAGGGGTGGTCGGTTTCAAGATGGCGGCATGTTTTTGTATGTTAGGGGTGGTCGGTTTCAAAATGGTGGACAATTGCACTTGTTTCACCCCCGGTCCTCATTTGCATATTTTCAAGATGGCGGCATGTTTTTGTATGTTAGGGGTGGTCGGTTTCAAAATGGTGGACAATTGCACTTGTTTCACCCGGCCCTCATTTGCATATTTTCAAGATGGCGGCTTGTTTTTGTATGTTAGGGGTGGTCGGTTTCAAGATGGCGGCCATTCAAATGAGGGGTCAATGAGTGCACTCATAGGCCCCTCATTTGCATATTTTCAAAATGGCGGCTTGTTTTTGTATGTTAGGGGTGGTCGGTTTCAAAATGGTGGACAATTGCACTTGTCTGACCTCCTCATTTGCATATTTTCAAAATGGCGGCTTGTTTTTGTATGTTAGGGGTGGTCGGTTTCAAAATGGTGGCCAATTGCACTTGTCTGACCTACTCATTTGCATATTTTCAAAATGGCGGCTTGTTTTTGTATGTTAGAGGTGGTCGGTTTCAAAATGGTGGCCAATTGCACTTGTTTCACCCCTCATTTGCATATTTTCAAAATGGCGGCTTGTTTTTGTATGTTAGGGGAGGACGGTTTCAAAATGGTGGACAATTGCACTTGTTTCAGCTTGTTTGTGTGTGTTAGGGGTGGTGTGTTTCTGGACTTACCTGTCTGCCTGCATCCCTGCCTGTTTGCCTGCTTGCCTATCCGCTTGAGACGAAAAGCATGAGACGTGGAGAAGATTTTCCCTTGGACCCAGCAGCACCTCCGGTTGAAGTCTTGCCTGAAGACGCGGGTGTGAGGGTCATTTATCAACGACACTGGGCATGTTCGTTTTTCCTTTTTTAATAGTCAAATAGCTCCAAAACGTCTATTTTCCATTCTTGCGCATGCGCAGAATGCTGATAGTTCAACCCACACCAGTCCATCATATGTCCCTTCATCTCACCTTCACATTGATACCTTACTCGGCTCCATCGGGTCACTAGGGGCTCTCCTAGTTCCAAAAAAGGCTATTTTCATAGCCTTTGGCCTTCGCGCATGCGCAGAAGGCCGATATGTCAACCTCACACCTAGTCCATTAGATAGCCCTTCACCTAAGCTTCAATTTGATACCTCACTCGACCCACTACCTCCAAAATAAAATAAATGAAAAAAAAAGATCGATCTTGAAGATCGATCTTTTAAAATAGATGGGGTTAGGGACGTCCCTCATGGTCCAATCGGGTCGAGTGAGGTATCAATGTGAAGCATTCATGAAATGCTTCAATTTGATACCTCACTCGACCCATTAAAATTAAAATTGAAAAAAAAGAAAGAAAAGAAGATCCATATCGATCTTCAAAATAGCCTTTTTGGAGTTAGGGGAGCCCCTAGTGGTCCAATGGGGTCGAGTAAGGTATCAATGTGAAGCATTTCACGTCAGCTTCAATTTGATACTTCACTCGACCCACTACCTCCAAAAAAAAAAAATAAAGAAATTTTGACCCTGACATGGTGAGGGTGAAAATATGCAGCTAAAAATTTTTTTTGGTCGTTTTTTCGAGAGAGGTATCAAATTGAAGCTGACGTGAAGGAGCATCTGATGGACTGGGTATGGCATTGAATTAGGGTGATTCCGCGCATGCGCGGTGGTTAAAGGGTATAATTTTTTTCAATAATTTCAAAAATTGGTAAAAAAAATTTAAAAAAATGTTTTTCTTTGGGAAAAAGGATGAAGGGAGCTGATATTATTTGGGTGTGCTTAGGAAAGAAGTTTCCTCTTTCGGAAAGATGGGTTGGCCCTGAAAAGGGCCTTTGATAGTGTGATACGACACACTTAGGCGCAGTATATCCGCTTCACCCTTCCCACATGTTTTCTGCATATGGGGCATTTTATTTTCAGATGGCATTCTCCGACATCAATGCAGCGACACATCGCACCTTCACACGTCAGTGTTATCCAGCAATCCTTACATAGGCAAAGATGTCCACAGGGTAACACGGCGTACCAACTTTCTTCGTCCGTGCAGATACAGCATCGTGTTTTCTTCTCTTCGAGATGAAATATTGTTTATTACCCCTTCCAATGTTGACGGTGGATATAAAAGGAGTCGATTTTTAGGGAAAGGAGTGTATTCAATCTGCCTTACCAGTGTGCTTCTTTCTGAATTATAAACGGGTGTCATTTTACAATACATCTTACCGCTCGTAGAATTTTTAGTTCCAATTCATCTCAGATAAATCGCGGTTTGTAGTTGTGTGTTATGGGTGGTGGGTTTCAAAATGGTGGACAATTTCACCTGTCCCATCCACAGCCCTCATTTGCATATTTTCAAAATGGCGGTTATGGGTGGTGTGTTTCAAAATGGCGGCCTGTTGTCCACTGAAAATATTCAAATGAGGTCTTTGGGTTTTTCCAAAATGCAAATGAGGGCTGTTGATGTGGCAGGTGAAGTTGTCCACCATTTTGAAACACATCACCCATAACACACAACTACAAGCCGCCATTTTGAAACACACCACCTACAACACACACAAGCAAGCCACCATTTTGAAAATATGCAAAAGAGGGCTGTCACGGTGGATATAAAAGGAGTCGATTTTTTTAGGGAAAGGGGTGTATTCAATCTGCCTTACCTGATCTGCCTGCCTGCCTGCCTCCCTGCCAGTCATCCAGCCAGCTTACCTATCCGCTTGTATGAGACGAAAAGCATGAGACGTGGAGAAGATTTTCCCTTGGACCCAGCAGCACCATACTTACCGAGAAATACCGGTAAGGATTTACCTCCGGGGTGAGGGGGAGTGCATCGGAAAATAAAGCAGCGGCGACAGTAGGTGGAGGGGTCTCATACACCGTTTGTAGCGGGTTTTCGAGCCGTAATGTTCCCGGTCGATAGTACAGAAAACCCGGACCATTGAAAATAAATTAATGTTCTGGATTAAAAAATAGAGGAAGTCTATCACTCATCATCCGATACGAATGCCCTGAAAATTCCAGCTCGTTTCGTTCATGAGAACTGTAGAAAATCAAGAAAACAGTGCCTTCATTTACGGGAACAACGCACATTCTACGCAGTTGAGTCAATTTTCGTGGCAACAGAGTTGCGTTTGCCCGGATAATAACGCCGTTCAAACCACAGCGCCATCTATACGCTTTGGTGCAAGGGAGACAACTCTGATGCTGAATAATGAATTCCGCTTAAAATAGGCCGGCCGGGTATTCTGTGAATAACCCATACATCGGGGTTTGGCTCTCTCACAGCCCTATGGAGGGTTCTGATAATTATTAAGACTTGATATTGTAGTCTAGCAATGCACTAATTTTATTTGTTATCCTCGTATGAGTCCAGACTATTAATTGATGCACTCGGGGAGCCTCTAAAAAATTAATTGCAGTGTTAAATTAATTTTTCCAGGGTATTTTTTTTATTTTAACAATGAAAAATTAGCCAGAATCGATTTCTATACATGTGTGTCGGGCTAGTATTTTTGTCATTCTTCAGTATGGCATCGCCGGGCAAAGAGCTCGCGTTCTTTCAAGTGACGTCTAAGGTGCTTCTTATCGTATATGAACATGAATTGCACCTTATCGAGGAGCATCCGATTGAAGTGAAATTAACTTTAAGCCTGGCCGGGTGGACGCTATTGACACGTGTGTTACAAGGTAAAGAACCCGAAGTTGATTTTTTGCGTGTCGGCGACGATGTGTACCTGCGGCGGAGTAGAGAGAATTCATTTTTTCCCCGGTTAGAACAGTGTCGCGGTAGCGGAATTGTACTTTGGCCAGCATTATGGGCGGCGATGAAAGCGATTATTTCCGAAGTTGACCACGTACTCTACCCGGAAACCCAATCGATCATTACTCGCACACTCACGTCGGGTTGTACCATAATAATATACCCTGATCGCATCGACCTCATTGATGATGATTCGCGCTGCTGGTGCGTACCTGAGCCTGCGCGTATCACATTATCTTCCGAAGGCTGGACTATCTTAAAACGTGTGTTATTCGGTCATTTGGATGGAGATAGTATTTACCTGGATCACGATGTATACATTTTTCGCGGCCCTTATTTTGCCCGATTGATCTCTCTCAAACGAGGGGGATTTACACTGGAGCCCGATCTGTGGACGGCTTTGCAAAAAATAGTTCCTGTGGTGGATAAAGTATTCTCTGCACACGACCCGCCTCTCACAGAATAGAGCCTATAAATACCAGGGGAAGAGACAGAGTGTGTATCAGTTGGACATTGAGAGCAAGCATGTCGTTACCACTACGAGCCATATTGCCTCTTACACACAGTGTACGGTTATACGTTTATGCAGATAAAGTCAAACTGGCGGAAGACCATCTAGCTATTTACTGGACACCCGCTGAAATGCTATGGAATCCGGTGACACTAGAGCGTGATGGGTGGAATAAATTAAAACGGGTATTGAGCGGAGAATTGGACGGAGAGCTCGTTCACCTGGATAATGCCATGTACGTGTATACCCTACCCAACGACCGTATACGTCTAGGCCGGTATAAAGATAAGCGCAGTATCAGCCTAACTTCCTCTGTGTGGGAAGCCTTGAAGAAGATAATACCTATTGTCGACCAGTTAATGTCACCGGACGATCGAACCCCTCGGCAATTATCGTGGGTTCGTGCTATAGAAGAGGCGTTCGCTGAACCGAATGAAAGACGACATGAGGCAGAATTTTGTTTCTGTAAACCAGAGACTACTACACCCAGGAAAAAAAGGCCTATATGTAAAGAATGCACAGCGGCTAGAGAGTCAGTGTACCCCCGGGAAGAGATCGATACGGTCGGAGCGAACGAAGTCCATGATGCGGCGGCGGTCGGAAAAAAGGAGACCTCGATTAACAAAGTATTATCTGATTTGTATTACAATCCAACGAGTGCAGCTGCCTATAGTGGTGTGGGGGCATTGACTCGAGCGGCCCAAGGCATTAGTCGAAGTGAAGTTCGAGACTGGTTAAAAACTCAGGATACGTATAGTTTGCATCGAGCTGCCCGACGTCATTTTCGTCGTAACCGGGTCATCGTAGGGGGTATAGACGCGCAATGGCAGTCGGATTTAGTCGACATGAGTCGATTTGCACCTGACAATAATGGAAATCGATACATATTGACGTGTATCGATATTCTATCCAAATATGCCTGGGTCCTGCCCGTTCGTACCAAAACAGGAGAGAATCTCATAGCCGCGTTCCAGCAGATTTTCAAGACGGGGCGCAAACCTCTTTATTTACAAACAGATGAAGGCACAGAATTTCTCAACCGACCCTTTCAAGCCTTTCTTAAGAAAAAGAAGGTATTTTTTTTTCACACGTACAATGAGACGAACGCATCGGTAGTGGAACGCTTTAATCGCACCTTCAAAGGCCGCATGTACAAATATTTTACGGCTCAAAACACTCGACGCTACCTGGATGTACTCTCTCAATTGGTGCAAGGCTACAATCGAGCATATCATCGCAGTATCCAGCGAGCGCCCCGGACTGTGACAGAAAGTAACGAACATCAAGTACGGGCTACGCTGTACTCCTCCAGTCCACCCTTGACGGCACCCCGTTACAAACGGGGCGATGTAGTGCGGATCAGTAAAGTGAAAGGACAATTTGAGAAAGGATATTTACCCAATTGGAGTGAAGAACATTTTGTCATCGTGCGTCATAAACCTCGACAACCCCACGTCTATCAACTGGAAGATCTACAAGGAGAGAGACTGCAAGGCACGTTTTACGAGGCAGAATTACAACCCATAGTGAAAACATCGAAAGACTACTACACGGTGGAAAAGATTTTGAAAACGGAACGTCGACGTGGGATTCGCTATCATTTCGTCAAATGGCAAGGCTGGCCTCGTTCCTTTAATTCCTGGGTCTATAAATTCTATAGAAACGTCTATAAATTCTAACGCCTATCACCCCTCGCCTTCAGTATAGGATTTGTACCATGGATAGTACACGTCTACCCGTACTGTTAAGAACTCGAAAAGCACAAGTCGGTACTGTGTTGTGTCTAGTCGTGGTGCTGGGTACGTTATTTACCGGTGTGTTCTATGATTTATCGTACGTGATATCCTGTTTCAACACCCTGCGTTCTGCATCAGCCACCACGACCACGACCACCCCACTGCCTACACCAGCCAAGACGTCAAGGGTCCGCCACGTCTCAACGCAGACACCTACCACCACATCGTCTACTCCAGCCATCACGTTACCCCGCTACATCCAGCCAACAACGATCACCCCGACGATCGGTACTACCACTCAGCCTCCATCATCATCATCCCTGACAAGCGAGCCTTCCACTCTACCCTCTAGTACCACCACGACGCCGCTAAACAGTTTTGCAGTGGATCCCCGTGAATCACACCATTTACCCCGACAACGGTATCCCTTCGAGTACTATCCTCTGCGCCGGCCCCGACAACTGACTTCTAAACGTCGAATCATCCCCTAAAGAAAATGGACCCACGATGGCAGCATCCATTCACGTGCCTCATCGCTGGACCGACCGGGTCGGGAAAATCACACTTTGTTCAACGTCTCATCCAACATGGGTCAGCCCTGATTTCACCGCCTCTAGCTCGCATCCTGTGGTGTTATGGCGCTTGGCAGCCCGCGTACGAGGCACTGGCCCGTGTCCACGGACTCACCTTAGTGGAAGGCTTACCGCCTGAGGAACTACCCCAAGACACTTTGGTAGTGGTCGACGATCTCATGACGGAAACGGATAGTCGAATCACCCGTCTCTTTACCAAAGGCAGCCATCATCGTCGATTGAGCATCATCTACATCGTACAGAATCTCTTCAGTAAGAACAAAGAACACCGGAACATTAGTTTGAATGCTCAGTATGTGGTGTTATTCAAAAACCCCAGAGACGCTTCCCAAATTACCCACCTGGCTCAACAGATGTACCCTAAGAACACGGCCTTTGTACGAGAAGCCTTTGAAGATGCGACCCAACCTGCTCACGGCTATCTACTCATCGACTTGAAACAAGACACGCCCTCACCCCTGCGCCCTCATCATTGCGTACCCTGATTTTTCCCGGTGAGATACAGACGGTGTACACCCCCAAATAAAAGAGGATAAAAGAAGAAGACAACGTACTCGAGCCCTCATTCAATCATCATGTCTGCACGCGTACGCAAGCACGCAGCGACCTTGCGGGTATTACGCAGCGCGCCACCGGAGGTGGGCCGGGCCCTGGTGCGCGGCGCGGATGCCGACTTGGTCCGGTGTTTGTGTGAAGTCGCCCATAATGTATTAAAAGGCAATGTTCCACTCAGTCCTCTGCAGAAAGGGAAATTGCAACGGCACAAGGCGGGTCTCCGAACGTTGGTCAAGAAGACGGGCAGTGTGAAGAAAAAGAAACAGGTGTTACAGCGAGGTGGATTTCTTGGCGCACTTCTCGCTCACTTAGCCGCTACTGTACTAGGCCCGTTACTCGGCTCCATCTTGGGACGCTAAATGGAGCATACGAAAAAAATGATGCTAGTCGAACCTCGCCTGTTACAGAGTTTGCAATCCCCCTATCCCGTACCGGCCACAGTGCAACAACTCCAGTCTCTGGATGGAGAGATGAATAGTATACTGCAACGTCGACTGCCTGATCACGAGAAAATTCAACTCTACCATCATACGCTGAACCAGTACCAGACGTTTATGGATCAATATAGAGGAAGGAGTACACAACCACTACCACCCTCCACCACCACTACATCTCCACCACCACCACCACCACCACCGTCATCCTCGGCCTCACCTGAGCTGGAACAGGAAGTATTGGCCAGTGTGCCTAAAGCCTACAAGACCAAGGCCCGTTTATTGTTGGATCGGGTGAAACAGAATGCCGATATGGGGTGGAATGCGGAAGGAAACCTACTGATTCGCAATCAAGTGGTGCCGGGGTCTCATATCACGGATTTGATCAACGATATGGTGCGTTCTCGCAAACACTCTAATCCACCGGGCTGGGAAGCCTTTGCTCAGGGGTTAAAAGACACGCACACCCCTCAAGAATTGGTAGGAAATCGTGAACGCTGGAAGTGGATGCAAGCCCCCTCTCGACGTCTCCCCACTACCCGGGAACGTAGTGAATGGCAACCGCACACGCCACCCAAAACACCCGCACGGCGGCCACCTACTTCGTCACCTGTTTGGATGCAAGCTCCCTCTCAACTTCCCCCTATCTGGGAACGTGGTGAATGGCAACCGCACACGCCGACCAAAACACCCGCACGGCGGGTACCTACTTCGTCACCCCTTTTACCACGCCACCCCCTGCAAAGCCCCAGAGCTAAGTCACCGCGACGGTCACAACGCCGAGGTCAGGCGCCCAAGGCCTGGGAGCCCTATTAAAGCCCGGTGCAGAAGCCAGAAAGTTCAGTCGTCATGTTTTACCTGACGTTGCCCAGTAATAGCTCATTCGACGTGTTTCCTGACAACACCTTGACCAAGTATGTCACGCAATTACCCCAACCGTTACATTTACCGGGACGCTGGGAATGTGGACTGGTGGATATTCAATACCCTTATTCATGGTACAACGTACAAGACGGAGAAGTATGGTACGAAGTGACCTACGAAGATGAAGTCTACAAACTGACTCTCCCCCAAGGCCAATACGATACACCGCAGACGTTCATAGAGGGTCTGAATGGCTTGATGGAGTACAAGGCCCTAAAATTCAGCACGGGTGATGCAACACGCCTGATATCCTTGAACATCAAGAGAGAGATATTGTTCGATGTCAACGTACACAACGACAGGAGCTCTATCATGCTGACCGAAAACGCGAAGGTGAAACTCAGTCCTATACTACAGCAAATGTTAAGGATGCCTTTCAGCGTCTACAAGGGGTCCACCATTGTCAACGGGGATTCTTTGATGGATATGAAAGTAGGTATGTACGCACTGTACGTCTACTCGGACGCCGTGGACAGCCATATTGTGGGTGATGTGAACACACCTCTGTTACGGGTGGTATCCATTACCAAGACGTATGGCGAACAAGCCACCGAGAGTTTCAACCATATCATGTACCTGCCCGTACGCCATACCGATATCAACACGATCACGGTGGATATAAGAGATGACAGGGGACGGCCGATCCCATTCGAACGAGGAAAAGTGGTGCTGACACTTGCTTTCCGACAAGCTCGCTCTCCTCACTTCGTATAATGTACGTGCCTTACCAGTGCCATACACCCAGCTATGCCGACTACTACAAGAAACAAACGGGGGGAAACTTGCCCGTGTTTAGCGGGGAACGCATGCAACGCGGTCACGGATTGGGGAACATTCTGGGCAGCATTGTGAAAACGTTTTTACCCATGGTGACACGGGGTGTGAAAGCGGTAGGAAAACAAGCGGTACGCAGTGGATTGCAGGTGGCCGGTGATGTGATGGAAGGTACAGCACCCCGACAAG
>JAVTVY010008391.1:0-47888 GCA_036873755.1 Hanleya hanleyi
ACAATAACCGACAGGATCAGTTATCTGTAATGTTCTTCAGACATAGATCTTGTCTTGTATTGATCTTTGTCTTGATCTTTGTATTCTCACTGATCTATTACCATGTCTGTTCTGACAATAACCGACAGGATCAGTTATTTGAAATATTCTTAAAATATTAATCTTTCCTTGCATTGCATTGATCTTTGTCTTGATCTTTGTATTCTCACCGATCTGTCACCATGTCCGTTCTGACAATTCCCGACAGGATCAGTTATTTGAAATATTCTTAAAATATTAATCTTTCCTTGTATTGTCTTGATCTTTGTCTTAATCGTTGTCTTCTTACTGATCTATCACCATGTCTGTTCTGACAATTCCCGACAGGATCAGTTAACTGAAATGTTCTCAAAAACATATATATTTTCTTGTATTGTCTTGGTCAGTCAAGTCCAGACTAAACAAGTCTTTGCTTCATTCATTATGAAAATTAAAGATCTACAAAATGTACCTCCAAATACAAGCGTGTAGTCCGTCATTCAATATTCAGCCGCCGTCCAATAACGAATTTTCGTGTCAACAATCCAAACACCTACCTTCTAGCAAGTATTACACTCTAATATGAGCAAATCCAGCAACTTACCCAAAATATCCAGATTGCACATACATACATAATAGCATGCATACTCACTCAATATTTACAGAAAAGAAACAAGAGGAACGCTAACAGACTAATTATCTCTCTGGCTACAACGACAAATAGTATGTGGCATTTCTCTTATTTCATATTTATGGCAAGCCAAAGTGCTTTTTATTCGAGAATTTCTGATATCGGAAATTGAATTCCCGATATCGGAATTAAAATTTCCGATATCGGAAATTCATGACCTTCAATTTCCGATATCGGAAATTGCAATTCCCGATATCGGAAATTAGAATTTTCGACATCGGAAATTGAATTTCCGATATCGGAAATTCGGGGACAATTCCCGATATCGGAAATTCAATTTCCGATATCGGAGATGCAATTTCCGATATCGAAAATTGTCACTGAATTTACGATATCGGAAATTGCAACTCTAGGGTGCACTCCACACTTGCCACGGTTTCGTACAAAGTGGTGTCTCCCTAATTTTATAATAAGAAAGGTCGCCCGATTTTGACAGCAAGGTAATTCTTCTTACCTTTCTACTAACTGATATCTATAGTATCACCCTGCTGGACGTAACCATTTCTCCAAACGAGGATATAATAATTGCTTGTTGATCGCACCCACTCGCCACTACAGAGTTAATCGTGTCCGGAATTGAATATCTGCCGGACCAAAATCTGCACTTTTTCGGGAAGCGAAAATGAGGATTCCTTTATGGCCATAAAATTTTACAAAAAACGAGTAGGTCGACACCCTGTTTTTTCGCCATTTTAAATTGTCCTATGGACGGGAAACACTTTAACATACATAAAAAGAAAATCATTTCATACGTTTTCGTTTGACACATTTTCATATATTTTATGGAGTTTTTCAGAAAAGTTGAAGAAGGGGTACGGAGGATTGCACGTCTTTCCTTTTCAATTTCAATAGCTCACAAGTCTCCTGAAATAAGGGCACCCATTTAGAAAATATATACTTTTACAAGGTTTTTGTTAAAATTTTTACATCTATTTATGGCCGAAGATCCGAACCCATGCCTGTTTTTAGCCGCACATCATTTAGGTGTGGAATGTACCCCTAGGTTTTGTAAAGCTTCCAGAGCTTTCATTTCCGATATCGGAAATTCGGTGACAATTTCCGATATGGGAAATTCTATTTCCGATATCGGAAATTGAATTCCCGATATGGGAAATTCTATTTCGGATATCGAAAATTGTCACTGAATTTCCGATATCGGAAATTCTAATTCCCGATCTTTCCGATATCGGGAATTGCAATTTCCGATATCGGAAATTAGAATTTCCGATATCGGGAATTGAATTCCCCATATCGGAAATTCGGAATAAAAAGCACTTTGGCTTGCCATGCATATTAGATGAAAATAAGAGATTCAAAGCACTGACCTCCAAAATATCCGAAGCACTGATTTCCAGTATTGGCAAATCGAACAACTTACCCAAAAACGTCAGAATGAAAAATAATGGTATCCTTCTTCACACTATATGCATACCGGTACTCAAAAGAATCAATAGGAATGCAAACAGCCTAATTGTCTTTCTAACAACAACAGGTATGTACGTGTCTAATTCCGCTGAACCGGGGGATAAGGGCTGTATGAACCCATGACCATCCGGATTCAATATAATGCTGCCCTTTTTCGCTCTATGCATACTCAGAGGAATGAAGTCGGCCTAGCTGTCTTTCTAACTACAACAAACGTTATTTTACCATGCGTAACTTGTGTATAGTTCCGCTTAACCCGGGGCTATAGGTTCGTATGAACCCATTTATTTCAAGATCCTCATGTCGTCCATATGAACAGTCACAATCAAAGCGTGACTGAGATACATGTACATCATTCTATAGATAATGACTTGAAAAGAAAATCATATGGATTAAGAATACTGATCAGTGATACGGATTTGATATTTTTGGAAAAATGTTGATGTCTTGCCGGCATCATTGAAAACTGTTGAACGCATCTCTCTGGCAGGAAACTAGCTTATGTTTATGTATACTATGATTGTTGTTGGTGTTGTAATTGTTAAATTTGGTGCTAATGCTGTTATATGAAATAGGTCATCGGATTATGAACGCGGAGATTCTTTAACCCTATCTGGCCAGGGCGATTTGGGGTGTACCGCAGCCTGGTGGGGGGGGGGGGGGGGGGGCGGAAAGTGCCCCCCCTATATATTTTCGCTATCGCTAAGACTAGAGGGCTGAAACTTACCATACTATATCTTTGGGTCAAACTCTACAAGAAAATGTAAAAAAAATCCAAGATGGCCGCCACGATGACCTCACTGTGACGTTATTTTCAAAAAGAGCATTTTGGGACGATTTTTTATTTCTGTTTTTTCTTCGCAAAAACTGCATGATAAATTTGTAAATAATAATCTGATATGAAATAAAATAAGTTTTATCCACTTTTCCGTACAGAAAAGCGAAAATTTTGAAGAAATATGACGAAAACATCACTTTTTCTGGTACCCCACATGACCGCCATTTTGAATTTACCCATGATCCTCTGCTCGTGAGGTTATGCCACTAGGCTCAAAATAGCCTATAACGTCACGTAGTTTCAGTTCTCCATTTTTTGGCGTTCCGGAGATATCGCAGAAAGTTTGGTGGGGGCCCCCCTTGAGGCCTGTTAGGGTTAATGGGGGAAGGGCGGGAGGAGAAACAAATCAGGGGGTGTTTTTTGGCGATACTAAGACATATGGTTTCAGTAAACACATAGAATCGCGTTGAATCAACATGCTGAATATTTGCGTAATTTTTGAAGAAATATGGCGGAAACATCACTTTTCTGGTACCCCCGCATGGCCGGCATTTTGAATTTACCCATGACCCTCTGCTCGGGGGCTCAAAATGACACCCCAATATGATAATCTAAAAAGTCACGGAGTTTCAGCTCTCAATTTTTTTGTCGTTCTGGAGATAGGAGCAATAAACCAACAGGGGGGCGGAAAGTCCCCCCCCCCCCCAACAGGCCAGGTAGGGTTAATGGACGACGGTTGAATAATGAATGACGGACAAGATGCTTGTAATTATTTGGCATTTCTCTTGCTTCAACATATGGAAGTTTAAACTTCAAAGCATTTACCTCCAGTAGCTCTGATCTACTGCCCTCTAATATCCTTCAAGATACTCAAAATATACAGATTGTATATACATTGCCATCCAACCATGCTCGATGCTAAAAGATGAACGCTAACAGACTACTTGTCTCTCTGGCTACAACGGCAATTAGTGTGTGGCCTCTCTCTTGCTAAATTCAAAGTATTTACCTACAATACATCCGAAGGACTGCCCTGAAATTGGTAAATCGAGGAACTCATAAATTCATAGAACACACTTTAAATATCGGCAATTGAGCAAAACATCCGTATTGTATACATAATGTTACTTCTTCGCTGAATACACATATTCAAATAAAACAAGAGGAACGAAAACTGGCTGAATGTCTCACTGGCAACATGGCAATTAGGATGTGGCAAGACTGAAAACACTGATCTCCCAGAAATCCAACGCATTGATTTCCAAAATTGGCAAATCGAGCAAGTCATCCAAAACATCCATATAATGTCATCATTCTTCGCTCTATCCAAACTCCAAGGAAGCAAAGGGAATTATGCAAACAGCCAAATTGTCCCTGTGGCTACAACGACAGTTAATGTGTTACCCTTGGAAATAAAACATTGAAAGCATTCACCTACAATATTATCAACTTACCAAGATATCATCATTACCTTTCTTCAGAGCTTCTTTGGCCTCATGCTGGAATTTCGCTTGCCTCTGTATTTTTTTCGAAGCTGTGATTGTTTGTTGAGACGTCGCTAAGCGTGACGTCATTGAATGGCGAGCTCTGACGTCGTCGACGTCAGCGCCTCGGGCTACTCCGGCAATTTCCGTCATTTCTAATCGACACGACAAATGAACGTCTCCCCTTGTTCATGACAGTCAAGAGTTTGTAAATGATCCATACATGTATATTCATGACGACAATTTCCACAATATATGACCCTTTAAAATATGCTTAATTAAAGGTACAATACAGTCTCTTTGATTTCAAGCTCTTGTACATAAGATGAAGTTATGGACAAGCCTTTGCAGATCAACAATACAGTATGATATAGGGGGAAAATTATAATTTCAAAGGATTTTATGACTAAAAGAAACTTCCGCAAGTTGAATACGGTCTAGTCTTACCTGGAAATCTCAATGTTTGTTTCGTATCACAACTCCTCATCGGGAATTGGTGTTGTAATTTTTAAATTTGGTGCTAATGCTGTTATATGAGATAGGTCTTTGAATTATGGACGCGGAGATTCTTTAACGGACGACGGGTGAATAATGAATGACGGACTAGACGCTTGTAATTATGTGGCAGTTCTCTTGCTTCAACATATGGAAGTTTAAACTTCAAAGCATTTACCTCCAGTACCTCTGATCAACTGCCCTCTAAGATATTGGTAGATCCTTCAAGATACTCAAAATATACAGATTGTATATACATTGGCATCCAACCCTGCTCAATGCTAAAAGATGAACGCTAACAGACTACTTGTCTCTCTGGCTACAATGGCAATTAGTGTGTGGCCTTTCTCTTGCTAAATTCCTTATGGAAATTAAAGGTTCAAAGTATTTACCTGCAATACATCCGATGGACTGCCCTGAAATTGATAAATCGGGGAACTTACCAAAATAAATAAATAGAACACACTTTAAATATCGGCAATTGAGCAAAACATCCGTATTGTACACAATGTTAATTCTTCGCTGAATACACATACTCAAATAAAACAAGAGGAACGAAAACTGGCTGGATGTCTCACTGGCAACATGGTAATTAGTATGTGGCAATTCTCTTGTTTCTATAATATTGAAATAAAAGACTGTGAAAACCCTGACCTCCAATAAATCCAAAGCATTGATTTAAAATACTGGCAAATGGAGCAAGTCATCCAAAACATCCATATAATGTTATCATTCTTCGCTCTATCCATACATACTCCAAGGAATCAAAGGGAATGCAAACAGTCAAATTGTTCCTCTGTCTACAACGATAGTTAATGTGTTACCCTTGGAAATAAAACATTGAAAGCATTCACCTACAATATTAACAACTTACCAAGATATCATCATTACCTTTCTTCAGAGCTTCTTTGGCCTCATGCTGGAATTTCGCTTGCCTGTGTATTTTTTTCGAAGCTGTGTTTGTTTGTTGAGACGTCGCTAAGCGTGACGTCATTGAATGGCGACCTCTGACGTCGTCGACGTCAACGCCTCGGGCTACTCCGGCAATTTCCGTCGTTTCTAATCGACACGACAAATGAACGTCTCCCCTTGTTCATGACAGTCAAGAGTTTGTAGATGATCCATCCATTTATATTCATGACCACAATTCCCACAATATGACCCTTTAAAATATGCTTGATTGAAGGTACAATACATTCTCTTTGATTTCAAGCTCTTGTACATAAGATCAAGTTATGGACAAGCCTTTGCAGACCAGCAATACAGTATGATATAGGGGGAAAATTCTAATTTCAAAGGATTTTATGACTAAAAGAAACTTCCATAAGTTGAATACGGTCTAGTCTTACCTGAAAATCTCAATGTTTGTTTCGTATCACAACTCCTCATCGGGAATTGATCTTTGAGCAGGTATATACGTCTGTACCCAAAGCTCCGTTGAAAACTGCTTCATCGACATGTTTATTGTGGAGACGTTGATTCCATTAGTTGAAGAGTGGGATATCTGGCTCGGCTGATTTTAGAGGAAGTGTTTCTCAAGTCATACGCTACAACCAATCAAACCGTCTTCAATAGCTAATCAAAAACACGGCGACGACGTACTTTTCAATGGAGCTCTCACAAGACGGTGATATCGGTACAAGTTTGTTGAGCTGTCGCTAAGCATGACGTCATAGAACGACGTCGGACAGCGGTGTTGGCGCCACTGCGGTGAAATTCCTCGCCACGTTTACCGGTAGTGGTGTTCCTAAATCAAAGTTACCAGTACTGGTATTGTAGAGGAGGGAATTGGGTGGTCATGGAGCTGGAGATCTCCAAAAATATTTACCATCCCCAACCCATCCCAATTTCCCACCACCCCTGCTTGGACATAGCAGCTGAAAATTGCTAAATTTATCTTTTGTAGTCCTACCATTTTAAAGATATAGTATGGTGCTCATTTTTATTTCCTATCTCACAAGTAAATTCTGCTTTGAATTTGGACTGTAGGGAAATCATTCTTAAACCACAAAATATTGGCTTTATTTCCATACTTCAGTAATTCAGTTGTCCCAAGGATATGCAAAAATGATATATATTTTCATTCTCATGGCATCAGATTGCATATATCTCCTACCGTCAGATATATCCTCTGATTGCATTGGGATTAAACTAGACTGAATATGAAATCCATCGTAGGTATACGATGGCCTGACAGTTCGTGTTGGGTCAATCCAGACATCCGAAGACGATTGAATTAAACCAACAAAAGTGTGACGTATGCGTACGGGTGTTGGTAAACTGGTGGGCGGATGCATTTGACCAATCAAATTTCGTCAACTCGAAATTCACACCATGTCAATCAACAAAATCTATGCAGTGAAATGTGTCTCATGTATGTTGTTTATATTTAATCCGACTTGGAGGCGGGATGTTCAAAGTTTGCGAGGGTGAGTACGTGCACGCGGGTGTCTATAGACTAAATAGTTCACAATTTCAGAGACTGGAGATTGTATCTTCCAGATATTCTGTCCCAGGATTGGATACTCAGAGTAGGAGCATATATACACGCGGTGCACAGCTTTTATGCGCACGACTCTCAGCCAATCACCATAACCCGTTACTAAACGGAACGGAGTGGGTTCAGAATGCCACAGCCAAACAAGACATTTGTGTGTGCTCTCGTAAATGACTTGAGCATCTAATTTATTCATTTGCTATAACATATGCTATAGGCATTTTCCATCTCTCTCGTATGCGGACACATGCTTTCTGTCGATTTAAATCAACAGAAACTGAATGCGCATATATGAGCTGCGTTTTTGACGTAATGCAGTCAGAGGTTGTTATACCGACAGTTTAGAAGGTTACAAATTTTGACAATTAGAGAATACTTTAAGTTTAGGTTTATCTCACTGTTTGTTAACGAAATTGATCCACTTCCTTAATTGAATGATCTTCGCAATTCCTTTAAAAGATACATAAAATAATCTTCATAATCTTCTTCGCACTACTCTCTTAAATGATCATACTGCTCCCTTATATGATCTTCGTAATATTCCCTTGAATGATCTTTGTGCCATTTCCTTATTTGATCTTCGTACCACTCCCTTATAGGATCTTCATAAATCTCCTGAATTATCTTCATACCACTCCCTTAAATGGTCTTCATCACTCCCTTAAATGATCTTCACACTACTCCGTTAAAAGATCTTCATACTACTCCCTTATGATCTATGTACGACTCAGTTATATAATCTTCATACTACTGTTAAAAGATCTTCATACTACTTACTGAAATGAGCTTTGTACTACTCCCTTATGATATCCATACTACCCCCTTACATGACTTTCGCACTACTCTCTTAAATGACCATACTACTCCCTTATATGATCTTTGTACTATTCCCTCAAATGATCTTCATACTACTCCCTTAAATGATCTTTGCTTCTCCCTTAAATGATCTTTGTACTATTCCCTCAAATGATATACTACTCCCTTAAATGATCTTTGCTTCTCCCTTAAATGATCTTCGTACTATTCCCTCAAATGATCTTCATACTACTCCCGTAAATGATCTTTGCTTCTCCCTTAAATGATCTTCGTACTATTCCCTCAAACGATCTTCATACTACTCCCTTAAATGATCTTTGCTTCTCCCTTAAATGATCTTCGTACTATTCCCTCAAATGATATACTACTCCCTTAAATGATCTTTGCTTCTCCTTTAAATGATCTTCGTACTATTCCCTCAAATGATCTTCATACTACTCCCTTAAATGATCTTTGCTTCTCCCTTAAATGATCTTCGTACTATTCCCTCAAATGATATACTACTCCCTTAAATGATCTTTGCTTCTCCCTTAAATGATCTTCGTACTATTCCCTCAAATGATCTTCATACTACTCCCGTAAATGATCTTTGCTTCTCCCTTAAATGATCTTCGTACTATTCCCTCAAACGATCTTCATACTACTCCCTTAAATGATCTTTGCTTCTCCCTTAAATGATCTTCGTACTATTCCCTCAAATGATCTTCATACTACTCCCTTAAATGATCTTTGCTTCTCCCTTAAATGATCTTCGTACTATTCCCTTAAATGATCTTCATACTACTCCCTTAAATGATCTTTGCTTCTCCCTTAAATGATCTTCGTACTATTCCCTCAAATGATCTTCATACTACTCCCTTAAATGATCTTTGCTTCTCCCTTAAATGATCTTCGTACTATTCCCCCAAATGATCTTCATACTCCTCCCTTAAATGATCTTTGCTTCTCCCTTAAATGATCTTCGTACTATTCCCCCAAATGATCTTCATACTACTCCCTTAAATGATCTTTGCTTCTCCCTCAAATGATCTTCATACTACTCCCTGAAATGATCTTTGCTTCTCCCTCAAATGATCTTCATACTACTCCCTGAAATGATCTTTGCTTCTCCCTCAAATGATCTTCATACTACTCCCTGAAATGATCTTTGCTTCTCCCTTAAATGATCTTCGCACTATTCCCTCAAATGATCTTCATACTACTCCCTAAAAGATCTTCATACTACTACGGTATGATCTTCATACTACTACGGTATGATCTTCATACTACTCACTTAAAAGACCTTCATACTAGTCTCTTAAAAGATCTTTTGTACTACTTCCTTACAATGATCTTGATGCTACTCCCTTAAATGATCTCCATACTGACCCCTTAAATAGAGAACTATTGAAAAATGAAACTTTGTGACTTCAGAGCTTATGGCATCAGGGTAATAATTAAGTTGTCACAGTAACCTCCAAGCAGAGGATCACGGGTAAATTCGAAATGGCAGCCATGTGGGGTACCAGAAAAGCGAAGCTTTTGTATTTCTTGAAAAATTTGCCTTCTTGCAGATACAAGTGCACTTAAACTATTTTATTTTATACTAGATAATTATTTACTAATTTATGGTCAGTTTTTGCGAAGATAATTGTATAAATAATTTTAAAAAATGAAAATGTTTTCTAGGAAAATGATGTCACTGACATCACCAGTGTGGCATTCGTGGAATCTTTTTTTCAGTTTTGGTTAGAGCTTGGCCCTAATATTTAATATAGTGTGGTAATTATCAGCTCTTTAGTTTCATGGGGATAAAAAAATGGAAGTTAATAGTTAATTCAAGAGGGGGGAGGGGTCTCAACCCTAACGCCATCAGTCTCTGGTACATCCCAAGTTGCCCAGGCCAGATAGGTTTAAATGACTTCACACCATTTCAAAAGAAAAAGAAATTATGGACAGACAACATGATCAAATATAGTTTGGAACTAATTTATTTACACCAATTAACGAATAACTCGTCATGATTTTATACATCACCATGCGAAAATACAATACATAAATAAATCAGGGTAGAACTCTTATTACGATAGTGGAACACAACACTCTCACAATACATTAAAATATCAGTACATTTTACACTATATCCATGATATTATGCCTTGTAAGTACTTTGAGCTCGGGACGGACACTTTTTACTGGTCATTAAAAAGACAATATTATTCGTTTTAATATATATACATATAACATACAGGGAATGTTTTGCTGTAATGCGGAGGCACCTTTACATAAAACACATTATATCACATGAGATCAGAGCATTCACCTATAAGCCACTCTCGCATAAAGCTACAAGGAAAATACACTATGTTTTCGTGTTACAAAACATGATAATATCACCTTACCAGCGAGTAGAGTACTACATGGTTGGACGGATACACAATGAACTGTGGGTTGAGACGATGGGACAGTCGTATAAAATATGATGTGAAGTTACTTGCATTCATACTCATTTTTTTTACCACTTTTGCTCATCTCAAAAACACTGAATTAGGTATACACCAGAAAACATCACATCCAATCAGTTAAACAAGTTAAAGGAAAACCTCAAGCTAGTAAAGCAGATCTATACTAATGTTGCGCCTCATGGGGATATCAAACCTTTACAGCCTAAATACTATCTGTGCTACGCTAATCCCTCTAATAATTCAATCCACCTATCAAAATTCAATCACCTCCAATTCTGGAGACAAAATTCAATCAGCTGTTCTAATAAATATTATCACCCTCTAAAATCATTGAAATAATACAGAATGATGGATTATCTGCTTGAGTTTGAAAGATTTTATCAACGTCCTGTTCTAATAAAATTGACCACCCCTGGCTTTATGATACAAAATTTCACTTCCTGTGATTTAATTAATAGAGCCTTACTGTATTCTAAGAATGTTACATTAAAGGCTAATTCAATCACAGCAAGTGCATTTTCCGACCTCATAATGCTGGACTGATCAAATTGTTATAAGTTGATGAAAAGATACAAAGATAGGACCATATTTATATAGTTTCTCCCATATTCGGTAGGTGACAAAATTTAATAAGAGTGACAGATCAAGATTCAAGGCAAAATTTGTGGGTGATTGAATGATAATAGCATATACCATATCTGGTAAATAACAATTGGCTATCAATATTTGTCGACCTTCTAGATGGCATTTTTGTAATTCTTTTTAACTGATAGCTTCCATGATAACAAGTGCTCCAGCAGTGGAATTGTTGAAGATTTCTGGGGAGTTCCTTGAACAGTGCTATGATCAACATATCAGATAGCTGTCAAATAATGCCACATATTTACATAACTATCATTCCACGACTGGTATTCAAACAGACAACAGAAGTGCAATATTTTACTCTGGCATGGAATGTTAAACAAATTAACTTGTTTTCCGCCAACACATGGCCCAAAATGAGATCTACATCCGTACATAGTCATGTAATTTGATGACATGAGTTTCACCAGCTTAACATTTATGTACACCACAAATTTTCTTTATATCGCAGACCTTAGTTCAGCATAGGTCAAAATTTATAAATAAATACAATATACCATGACCGAAAAACAATCCAGAGTACAATTTTAATTGATGAAAGTGAGAAATGGTAGGATTTGTAGACATCATACTGGTCAGACCATTCACAATCATTATAGTATAGAGTTTCCAATTCCAGTAACAACGTGCAAAAAAGTTGAGTAGGTACATAATTCTTGAAATATTATCACAGGATTTGTATAGGATTTCACAACTTTCTGTTAAAATAAATGTAGAAAGAAAAAAAATATTGGCCAGAACTTGGATACAAAATATGGATAAAACTTAGGGTTTTGGTTAACTTCAAACAACGCAGCTCTGGTCCTCATTAGCCAGACGTGCTATTGGGAGCGTCTTCAGAAAACTGTTCACTGGCCAACCAGAACAGCCCCTGGCCATGCTGGCGCTTCACTGTAACCCAAGACATCATTCCGAAAAAAAAATAGGTCTATGTTGTTTTGGATAAATATTGACTACCGGTACTGCAAGCTTTCATTCTATCCTCTTTTGCCGAACAGAAAGTACGGCACTAGTGCATTCCTCCGAATGTTGTGTTCTAGGTCGGAAGAATACTTGCAACCGTTAATACATGTCAGAAATAGATAGAAGTCAGAAAATGGTACCTTAAAGTCATTCTCCAAAACACTTTCAATGGTTTATATACAAAAGACTCGAAATGTCAGACTGTGAGAGGCAACCAGTCTATATAATACAATTATGACTGCAGCAGAGATGAAGATGATTCTGCATTCATGCGAAGAGATTGATTTACTCAGCCACATTACAAGTTACACATTGCAAGGTAGAATACATAAAACATTGTAACCTTAGAGCTAACTTTGAATAACTGGAGCTCAATATGACGATATAGGCTTAAAACTACATTTTGTATAAATATTCAGTGTAGATTCAAGTTCAGAATAAAAAAATATATGCAAATAAACTAAATTCTTGGAATGTTGCGCTTTCTTGTGGATTCATCACCATGTTCAATAAAAGAGACAAAAACTAATACTTGATGGATTAAATTATTTTGTTACAGTTTATCGACAAGTATAAATAGTTAGCTACATGTATATACATGCATATAGGTACTGAAAATCACTTTCAAAACTAAAAAGCTGAACGTAACTGAACTGAAATATGAAAGCTATTAAAATAACCATAGTCGATGTCAAGAGAAATACAGAGGCAGATAATAAAATTTATCATATTATCAAAGATATTGAAAACTAAAACAACAAGGCACACTCACCAGTCTCTATAGATCTTCAAATTTCTCAAATGAACAGAATAACTTAATATCAAAACGTGGCAACAAACAAAATATTACAAACAATAATCCAAATCATATTCTAATGGTGGGACAAATTACACACAATGTCCCCAGCCCAGTTCTAACCATTTCATGGTTACAGTATGAATGGATGAATGAACTATCCAACAGAGCAGAAGGGATAAGAATTTTCATGTATTGGGTCACAGAGCAGTGTCAAAGAAATTGAAACTCTTCTGTGCGGGGAGATGCATTTGGCCCATACACAGAGGTTTGAGAGGACCAGAAAGCCAGTCAGAGATATTCAAATGTATTCATCCTCTATTACTGGTTTCAAATCTGTGGCAAAAATGTTCTGAAGGACAGACGCATGGACACACACCGAAAGCTACTCAGACAAGGAGGCCATTCGAATGAAGGTTTCATCCAAGTTTGGGGAAATTCCGACCAGTATTCCTCCAGATATCTTGCAGACAAGGCCATTATATACATGTACAAGTAGACAGATGAACGGACACTGAAGAAGGATGTACGCATGGACAAAGACCAAAAGGTAATCAGATAAGGAGGCCATTCGATTGAAGGTTCCATCCAAGTTTGGTGAAATTCCGTCCAGCAGTTCTCTCGATATCTTGCAGACAAGAGAAGGAGATGGACAGACAGACAGCACAAACACTAGATGTCTCCCCGCAACATAGTTGGAGGAGACATAATAAACAGTTAATCAATGTGGCATTGTTTCTATGCGATGTCCTTCCCAGGTTGGCTGATGATAAATAGGTCAGACTGGATTTAGGTAATCCGTTTTGGATGTATTATGGGACCGGTTGAAATTTTGAGTCTCGATATTAGATTAACATCAGACAAATATTGCCAAATTCTTTCATTAATAAAAATCGACCATAGAGGTCTATGTCCCCCGCTAGCAGCACCAGTTACATCCACCATAACTGGCGCTGCTGCTGCGGGGGCCATGGACCTCTATGGTCGATTTTTTTTGGTCGATGATATCTCATATCATTGATGAAGAGTATGATTTGAAAATGGAGATATCGCTGATGAGCTTAACATAATCTAATACAGCAGATGGCACCCATATTGGATTATGCACATCCATAAAACATAATACCAACTGTCCTCTCACCAATGTCCATGCACTCCCTAAGTTTGAAGTACAGTAGATTGGTTGAATCGTTCTAGAGTTATTGTCCAGACAAGATCTAAATGCTGAAAATCTAAGATGACTGATGGTGGCCATCTTGGATTACACAGGTAACTGTAAAGCAATGACAACTGTCCTCTCACCGATGTGAAGCCAAACTGCAAGTTTGAAGTCGATCAGTTGAATTATTCTAGAGTTGTTGTCCAGACAAGATGCAACTGCTTAAAATTCAACATAATCCAATATCGCTGGTAGATAGCAGCCAAATTGGATTATGCTCGTTCATGAAACACAATCTTAACCGGGATCTCACCACGGTCAAGGGACTTCCCAAGTTTGAAGTTTGAAGTAGATCAGTTGAATCGTACTCCAGCTATTGTCCGGACAAGATCAAAATGCTTAAAATCCAATGAAATCCAGTATGGCTGATGGTGGCCATATTGGATTAAGCACGTCATTGAAAAACAATCCTAATCCTCCTCTCAACAATGTCAAGGCAGTCCCCAGGTATGAAGTACATCGGTTGAATCGTTCTTGAGTTATTGTCCGGACAAGATCCAACTGCTTATTATCTAATATGGCTGACGGCGGCCATATTAGATTACGCATATTGCTGAAAAACAATCCCAATCATCCTCTTACCAATGTCAAGGCACACCCCAAGTTTGAAGTTGATCGGTTAAATCGTTCATGAGTTATTGTCCGGACAAGAAAATCTAAGATCCAACTGCTCAAAATCCAATATGGCTGACGGCGGCCATATTAGATTACGCACATTGCTGAAAAACAATCCCAATCATCCTCTTACCAATGTCAAGGCACACCCCAAGTTTGAAGTTGATCGGTTAAATCGTTCATGAGTTATTGTCCGGACAAGAAAATCTAAGATCCAACAGCTCATAATCCAAAATGGCTGACAGCAGCCATATTAGATCACGCACATTGCTGAAAAACAATCCCAACCGTCCTCTCACCAATGTCAAGGCACACCCCAAGTTTGAAGTTGGTCGGTTAAATCGTTCTCCAGTTATTGTCCGGACAAGATCCAACTGCTTATAATCCAATATGGCCGACGGTGGCCATATTAGATTACGCACATTGCTGAAAAACAATCCCAACCGTCCTCTCACCAATGTTAAGGCACACCCCAAGTTTGAAGTTGATCGGATAAATCGTTCACGAGTTATTGTCCGGACAAGAACATTTCAGATCCAACTGCTTATAATCCAATATGGCTGACAGCGGCCATATTAGATTACGCACATTGCTGGAAAACAATCCCAACCGTCCTCTCATCAATGTCAAGGCACACCCCAAGTTTGAAATTGATCGGTTAAATCGTTCACGAGTTATTGTCCGGACAAGAAAATCTTACGGAATTACGGACACCGGTGTTTCTAAGTCCCCCCCTAGCGGGGGACAAAAAAGACTTTTTCCTTTATTCTTTTACAGTTCCAAATTTTGTGGTAGGTATAATTTATCACACTTGGTTCATAGTTTTCAGACCTTTTTCAGAGGTATCACCTGATCGGGAGTCCCTGATCGGGAGTCCCAGATCATGTGTTCAACAGGTCCCCCATCATGCCAGGTTGTGTTTTGACCGCCAACATTACCTTTAATTAACATTGTCTTTGCCAATTATGCTCCCTGCTTATATGACAGCCTAAAAGTCCATCAGCATCCACCCTAAACCCATTCAGCTTTATACCCAGTCTTGTAACATTCTCCATAAAAATCTTCTACGATATATTCACAACTCATATCATTTAAAATCACATAATTTTGATTTTTCAGACAATAAAATATGTACATTTTTTCACTTTTTACCCATCACTTCAGACTTGATTCTTTCTGCTATCGCTTTCCTCATGGCCAGTTTCTTTGCGTCCTCGGCCTGCGCGGCAGGGTCTGGAGCACCTGACCTATCCATAGCCTTGTGAGCCACCCTGGCTGATGTCGGTCTTTCTGGCAAGTCTTTTTCGGCACTGAGGAGCTGCTTTTCTCGCTCTTTCTTCTTCATCTCGAGAAGTTTGTCCCTCTGTTCCCGGAGATAGTTTTGCCTCTGTTTTATTTGTTCCGGGGAGAGGTTTCCTAATGCAGCCTGAAAATGGAAAATAATGCAAAGAATCCATGATGACTGACTGTTACTATGGTTAGGACTTTAATAATTCAATCACTCTATTAACATACAATCACACCTCAAATTTTTATCAGTAATAATTTGATCACCTCTTTCAGGAGGAAAAATATTTCTGATTGTTTAGATTACCCTCGGTCTACAGCATGATCAGATTTGAACAAAGTAAAGTATGTAAGTGAATTATAATACAGAATCTCTAAGAATTCAATAACCATATTAAAATTCTATCACCTCAAAATTTTCTGGACAAAATTCAATCGGTCATCCTAATAAATTTGATCACTCTCTAAAATCATATAAATGTTGAAGAAATAACGAATTATCTGCATGATTTTAGACCATGTTGTCAACTTTCTGTCAAAATGTCTCTTCCTGTGATTGAATGAAAGTTCGTGTGAAACACGGACGAAGAGCATTTCCCAAGATAATTTTGTAACACATAATTTGGTACTCATAGGGCTTTAGATGTCCCCAATTTGGGCACACCCCCTATTAGGGGTGGCAAGTTTTTTAGGATGGGACAGAGGGTGGAGCACATACCCCTGGAAGATGAGCAATCAGCTAGGACTCATCTCTGGTAAAAGTGCCTCCGAAAAGGGATTTCTTCACCAATGGGCGAAACCCAGTGTGAGACAACACCAACTTTATTTTGCGTTTCATGGGCCAACCGACATTAAAAAATCGAATAAAAATAACATTTCAAATCATTCACTTTTATATTTCCTATGAAAGTTTGAACATAAAGATTTTAACCCCCTTTTTATTCCTGATTGTATGAATTAGGCTGTTGTATTCTATCTGAAACAATGGCAGCAAATAAAAATGCCAAACAACAAAAAAATAAATACCTTTCACTATGATTTTTTCACTGTAAGTCAGCAAATTGTTGTTGTTGTAAAATGCTGCTGATACTACTCAGGCAATAATGACATTCAATGTAAATCGGGGACCGTCACTGACTGTGTGATCTATCACTCTGTCATGGTACCCATATTTGGACAGTGATGCAGTATGTCAGGGCTAGGAAATGGAGGGTGTTTCAACAGCTCAGCCAATACAGCATGGTTTAAGTTACTGTTGAAGCAGGAGGCTGTTGGAACACATGCAAAATTCGCTAGATTGTTCTGGAAGACAACCACAGCCACAACAAAATGAGGACATTGTTTGATTTGAAGTGTATGTTGGCAGTTAACATGTGAATTAACATACAGTTTTTGACCTTGAGAAAATAGGTCAACATCAGTCATATTCATTTGGAGAGCCTATCTTCACTCCTTTAAAAATTATTGCTAATGCTAAATTTGACCTCGATAAAACAGGTGAAGGTCAGTCAATTTCATTAAGCTTCTGATCCATCACCAGCTGCATATGTGGTATGACAAGAAAAATGGGCAGACAGAGAGACAGACAGACAGACAGACAGATGAAATGAAAAATTCAGTTATAGAGAGGAAAAGCAACTCCGAGTAGGGATGACAATTTCATTCTGTATATTTCACTATTATAGCATCTTCAGCAGTGAACAAAGTTACAAACAGCTCCATACGCACAGTATATATACAAGGCATAATTTGATCTTAGCCAATATGTATTAATGACTAGGTAACCTGACAGTGATCTACAAATGGTGTGATTCAGGTGATACAATACACACTCTACAAATGTTGTAACTCACATGGAAATATACAATTATGAAACATGCGAGTTACAGCATTTGTAGGTTTCCATCAGTTTTGATGTGGATTGCCAAGAAAATTATACCAATATTATCTTAAAATGACAGTCCTTATCCAAACCTGACATGTAGAAATATTCAATGAACCATACTATATTCATTTGTGTACAGTTTACTTAGTTCTTGCCAAATAAGCAGATTATGTATTGTTTCATCAATTAGAGTGTGTATTGTATCACCTGAATCACACCATTTGTAGATCGCTGTCAGGTTATTGCTTAATTTCTGAAAATGTCAAACCTGACTTGACATAATTTACTGGTTTACCTATTCATAAATGTGTATTGGCTAAGATCACATTATGCCTTGTATATACTGTGCATAAGGAGCTGTTTGTAACTTTGTTCACTGCTGAAGATGCTATAACTAATAGTGAAATATACAGAATGAAATTGTCATCCCTACTCGAGTTTTTCTTCTCTATTATTGGAAAATCATCAGCGGTCCCAATGGATTACTTCAATTACATGTAGATATACATGTAAAAATTTCCCAAGTGGCATGTGCAATATAGCAGGTATGTAGAAGTTTCACTTCAAACATCTTTCTACTTTTTCAGTTCAAAAAATAATTATCAACATTTGTAACTATGCTGTCAAAAAGCAATGGTATGAGCAATTTCACATCTCGAGTTTCAAAGGAATTCTGGGGACCTCCACAAAAAAAAAAAAAAAATGAGCATTAAATGAGTAATAATTTGCGATTTTTTAAAATTGGCAATAATGCATCCCCAGACATCTGGAAGCCCAGGGCTTCACAGCCACTGGGGCCTAAAGAAATGCAACTGGTAACAGGATCAAATTATTACATCAGTACTAGAGAGAGAAATAGGGCTGATTGTGGAAATGAAGTGTTTACTTTGTTGACACAAGTGGTCCACTAGTCCACTTACATAGAGTGCATTATGTAATAAGTCAACTATTACAATATGAGGCCTGAAAGGTGAAGCAGAATATCAGTGTTACAGTATGTCTATTTGAACAAAATGGCCTGACTTCAAGCTCCCTTAATCCTTTCAATTCTCCATACTGACCACACTGGTGGCAGCTAGCATATTTTCTCTGACTGCATTTTAGTTATGTGTGTAAACAGGGGTTGATGTAGCCTAGATTTAGATATATTTAGCTGTCTATATTCTATGCCACATGATTATGCCAGCGCTAACAGCACCAATGTCCTTTCAATCCATTTTTGAACCATAATGTTAATAATGGTTAGTAATTGTAAAAAAGAATGTATAATGAGATATAAATCAAGCATTAGGTTGATGGGCTGCAAAATCGGTAAAATTTCAATCCAAAAAAAACAAACTTTCAGTCCTTTGAAATCCTTTGTCTGTCTGACAATCATAAACTTCATGAACAGATGAAATGCCAAGAAATTGTGACTATATAAGTTTACTGTCTATAGTGCCACCCAATGATGAACAATATCACAAAACTACATGATGAAGCAAAATCCTCCTGGCCTGGGGAATGTAGATATTGGACTCTAGTCATGAGAATTCAGATCTTTAAAAAAATGGCCATTTGGCTTACAAGGGATGTGAACTATAACACTGAGAATGTTACATTCATGTTCAGCAAAATAGAAATACTTTTTCCTGATTAAGAAGCAAATTTCTAATTTTGTGAAAACAAAATCATATTTTGAGATGCAAAAATGCATCTCCATGATTCGCCAACACCACCAAAATCTTGTCAGTCCTTTGCCTATCTTGCAAGATCATCATACCCAAATTTCATGGAAATCAAACACGTTGTTCAGAAGATATGATGTTACACATGTTTATCTGCATTCATGTCTATAGTGATGAGCAAATGCCACAAAATCAAGCGGGTGAAATCTAAAGCCCTAGGGAGATGGCACGTAAGCGTTCAATGGAAAAAACTTTAACCATGATAATGGTTATAGGTTTTGACGTTAAGTCAGATAAATGAGATTTTTCATTTAAATGGCAATTTGGTTCACACCGAAGGGAATTATCTTGTCGGCAATCCTATAATTATGCTTGGCAACATAGAATAGAACAGTTTTTAAATATTTCTCCAAGCAAATTGGTAAATTTTCATCTCACGAAAAACTTTTTTTTTTGAGACGCAAAAAACTTACCTTTATAGTTATGCCAGCTACAACAAAACCTTTTCAGCACATTGACTATCCTTCAGGACCATTGTAATAGAATTTCAAAGAAATCGGACAAGCAGTTCAGACGAAATCGTCAGAGAAAGGTTTACCTAAGCTCTGACTACAACGCCACCTAGTGAAGAGCAGCGGGTATCGAAACACAACCAGACAAATTTCCCAGGCCTAAGGAGATAGCATACAAAATTTGACCCAAAAATATTTAACGGTTTCAGAGATATTCACGTTTAAAGTCGCGGCGGCGGCGGCGGCGGTGGCGACGGCGGATCCGGCGGAGCCGTTTCTCATGAAAACATAAGAGCATCCACTTTGTGGAAATGCTCTAATTATTACAAGATTTATCGTAACAAGAGTTTAAGTGCATTCAAAATATGCCCACACAGTATGAATTCAGAGGAAATGGTGTGTATAATATTAGTACTCACTGCAACCTTAGAGACAGCTTCATCAGATGAATGAGAGTCAGCTTGAGCAGATTTCAACCAGTTAGCAGCCGCTTCTGAACTGGACACAGATTTATCTCCCCTTATCACAGGAACTGCGGGTGATCTGGTCACAGTGATGGATGGCTGTTAAAAATGCAAATTGAAACAGTACCGTTAATAATATTCTATAGAGAATGGTCAAGCTTATACGTAATCAGTAATGGAATATTGTTTGTATTTTAACTGAATAATTGTTATTCCTTGAATGTGGGGTCAATAGCTTTCCTAGCTAAATGTTTATCTTTGTACTTCAAACCCGACTGGAAATGAGATGATCACGTCATAGGAATGGACATATATGATATTTAACAATGTGGTTTCTGTTCTTCTCATGTTATTGTTCACAATCATCTTTGACCAGTTCACATTTCAACCTCCAGCCTTGGGGGGAATTCTTCAACACATTGTGAATCCATCAAGGGACATGTTTGATTCAGACCCCCGATGTGAGTAAAATCCGGCTAAAACTTGTTCTAAGGCGAGTATACGAACAGACATCTGTTCATCAAAAAATAGTCTAGGCAAGCATGCAAAGACATCGGAAAATTGATCAATTCCTTAAAAATCAAAATAAGGTAACCTGCATGAATGTGAACTTTTATTAATAATGACAAAAAATTGGGTTCAGTCGCAAGATAAGAATGCATGAGTGAATGCTCTACTCTCATGGTGAGGTCTGTGATTGGCCAATGTTGGTCTTGCAAGTATGCCATACCAGCAATAATCGCTTACCGCTGCTTTCTTGTCAGACTTTGAGTGCTTCGATGATTTTACTATGGAGCCCCCAGATGGTACTGGCATGGCAGCAAAGGGTGGTTTGGATAAGGATGAGGGAACTTTCTGCTCTTGTCTACTCTTACTGTTTGCCTGGAGACTTAACGAGTGCAATGCCTGTCAATAGAGAAATCATAGAAAAAACAGCTATTTTCATGTACTCGCAAACACACATTTCTGGTCAGGTGAAAGTGTATCACAGTGAGAGTTTGAGTGTGATTTAACGTAGCTTTCACCCCAAGGACCCCAAGGGTAGGCTCCTATTCTGTCTTACCCCCGATAATCTCATGGGCACCCCTGAAGTCAGAAACCTCTTACGACAAGCTGTCTGAGGAGATGAGGCCCTTAAATTCTTACCACGACCTGGGGTGTGCACAACAACACCCCAGGTGAGTCCTGGGAACCCCAAGGGGTAAATTTTCATAGAAATGCTAAATATTGAAGGTTAGACGGGGGAGAAGATAATCTCACACATACAATATTGTAACATTCGTTGTATTATCAGAACAGATCTTCTAACCTACAGGTACCCTATAGCATTACAGGGTCCAATAGGAGAATATTATTATAGGAATATTTTATTATATATCACATCTAGAAACTTAAATATACCTCATTGAGTTTTTCCTGTTCCCGTATCCTGTCCTGCTCGAGTCTGCTGGTCTCGGCCTGTGATATGACTATGATTGTATCTAACTCCTGCTGTTCTCTATCACTCGCCTTCTTCATCTCCTCATACTCTCGCTTAGACTGTCTGCAGTAATCAGTAACACATGGACATAAACATAGGAGAGTTGATAAATAGCATCAAGGGGAGATAATCATTGAAATTACAAATTAAGATCTTGAGCTCACTCCCCAGGTTATTGGGTTGTAGGGTGTTATATGGATGCGCCCTGGGTGTGAAGTCTCTTCCTTGCGGCCAGGATGAGTCCATACAACATTGGACAATCTAATAATTTATTTATCATACAGTTTATACAATCAAATCAATGATTTCACTAGACAATTTGCCATTTGATTATTCACACATCACTAGATAAAGTTTCCAGACTGTTCAAATATACCCACTCTAGCACAGCTCTTAACACTTCGTCTTCCGGAGAGGCGGGACTGGGAGATGAAGTGGGAGGAGCCAGCTCCTGCTCCGTCTGAAGTATACCGGGGACACTACCCGTCCGGTGAATGATCAACAACAACGCCTGCTGCTGAAGCTCAATATTCTTCTGTGTCATGAGACGAACAAAGATTTGGAAGTCCTCCATGGCCAGGACTTGCTCAAACAACACCTAGGAAAAGGATATACAAAGAATACAATTTACTACTGACTTGCAATACTCACCATGACAGCACCCAAGCATGGTTAATGTTCTGAATGATAAAGTCACTGTGGATCTTCGCATTCTCTTTTCAGAGTTACATCACTTCTGTACTATGTAAAACTAATCAGTGTTACTAATGGGTTTAAAGGAGTACTTACCTTAGGTTCCTTTTACAACAGTTAGATTCTTAAAGAACTATTTTATTCTTGTTGCTGTAAGCTATTATTTGAATTATAATATGTGAAACCTTGTTCTCGCATTGATGTTGACGTGGGCACCGCCATGTTGCCTGCGGGAAGCCGAGACTGATATGAGTTTTCAGGAGAACTTCACGACTAACGCTTGATCCAGAGACGTTTCAACTACGGACATTTGAACTACTCTAGGTCCAAGTTTTAAATCGGGTAAGAACTAGTACGGCAAATCTATGGGTGTAATTTCTAAAAGGAAAGAGTTTTAGGCTATCTCCGCCAACTGAAATTTCTTCCCTAAGTTTTTCACCCGAGACTTGCCTGATTCAAGCTTCAAAATTTGAAGAGGGGAGGTAATCAAGAGCATCGTCGGCATTTGTTTGGTGATTCAAATTGAAATGACGATGTTACTGAGTTAGTAAACATTTTCAGGATTACACTTGAACTACTAAAATCAACTAGACGGTAAGACCGTGAATGGATTGAACGAGTTCTTTCTCATGCAAATTATGGCACAATCAACCTTAAATCTCCATGATGTTGTGGTGTTTTTAGATGAGTATGCACTCACTTCCGCTCATCTTAAAATGTCATACATTGCAGCACAGTGCATGCCATGAGGAGCAATGAAATCTCCAATATTCCTTTTATTTCACTTTCTACATAATTTTTTTGATAATAACATTGGGAATATGAATGCTGATAGTTATAGACACTCAAGAATGACGTGTGTACTCCTTTAAGTATTCTTTGTCCAGGTTTGTTACTTCACTAAAATAGAATATGGCTCTGAAATGTTTGCTGGTTCAGCAATCTGAGCTGTTCATACACCCTTTCCTATGTGAGGAACAGTTGGCTCAGTAGGAGATTATTTAACACAAATTTGTTCTGCAATTAAATCCATCCAATTTTGTGGAACTCTAAAAGTTGTCTTTCTTCAGTTAGCTGAATAAAATTAAGATATACATGTAGCTTCACAGGCAATTTTTTTGTGGAAAAAAGGCTTTTTATGAAATAGTTCATTTTTTCGCGCAAACCAGCTGCATCCAGCTTATTCTGGCAATCTGATGCAATAGTTTAATACATTACAATTTGCTTGAAACCAACACGGTGACCGTTCTTTGAGCTAGCCCCCAACATTGCAAAAAAAAACAACAAGATCAAAGAAGTCTCTGACTCAATGTTCAAGAAGACTATCTTGGCAAACTCGGAGAGAGAACTTTTATTATGAAAAAGGTTGACATAGCGCTAATGTGGTGGTGTCCATGAAGCTAGAAATTTAATTTATTCAGTCTTTATAGTTCTCTTTAGAGAATTTGCTAATTTCATTCAATGCTGAGTCAAAACTGGGCTCAAAAACTTTTTATGATGTCAACTGGGAACCATGAGACACAAGCGTGTAATTGACACAAATTTACATTAACACACACTTGTAGTAGATGTGCTAAATTGAGCTATATCAACATATCCTTAATATGAGATACATTTACCTGGAATATATCCATGAGGTCAGCTCTGGACTGTAGACCCTGTAGAGCCTTAAGGACATGGTCATGTGTCAGATCTGTATCCTTCAGAAACCCTTCCAGCAAAGTCTCCACCTGTCAACAAGATTAGTTTTACCATCACAATTTGAGACATGTACTGTTTTCACCTGCTGTCTGTTGCAGGACCACATTTCATTAGTTTGTTACTCTTGTTTTCTTTTTCGAATAGGCCTTGACCACTGACATCCCCTGAAAGGTGGCTAATTTGAAAAAAAACTCCCTACATTTGATCAGAATTATACACATTTAAGGTTAACATGAAGGGCATAGCCTATCAATCACCCCAATTTGGGGGACAAAATTCAATCAGCTCTTCTAATAAATTTGATCGCCCTCTAAAATCATTGAAATAACGAAGAAATAACAGGGCTTGTGTTTTGAGGCGAGTGATTAAGGTTAAAGGATACAATCACTCGCCTCAAAACACAAGCCCTGAAATAAAGGATTTCAAACCATTTTGTCAACTTCCTGTTGTAATAAATCTGATCACCCCCAGATGTAGTACGGGGAAATTTCAATTCCTGTGATTGAATCATTGGAGGGATTACCGTATATAACTTATTCATCTTACCAATCTTTTGTATTGTCTGTGAACCTCACGGTACTCCTGAGAGTCTTCAGTCCCGGGTTCAAATACTGAAAACAGAAACAGGAGGTCATACTGAACTTAAGAGATAAAACAAGAACAGGGCCCAAACTGTATTGCTGTAATGGAAGCTAGCTGATTGGCTGGCCAGTTTTGTAAGGTAGACTATAACTTAGACTTGGTTTATAACTCAGCATTGAACGTGACTAGAGAAAAAGCAAAACTTGAGCAAATTCTTGTGGTTACATAAGTGTGCACAATTTGATTGTGACTGATGTCAAACTGATTAAAACTCAGACTTAATAACCACTCCTCTATCGGACATGTCGCTGATTACATCTGTATCTTACATTTGTAATGCATGTCAGACTGGCGACCAATCACAGTCCAACTTCAACGGACGAATAGGTGCCTATGCGATTATTTCTGTGGTGAACATGGTGAACGAGGCACAGAAAAATCCAACCCAGGTGACTGACAAAGTTCTTGATCTCCATGAGCAATCACCGAAGATTATTATTTGCTCGGATAGTAGCTCGGGTGTAGCCTTGTTCTATACTACGTGAGAACAACGCTACGGCTGCAAACCAATCACCAGATCGAGTTGTTGGGAAAGTGCCGCACGGGCAATATTTGCCGAACTAATTGACCATAACCAATAAAATAATTCGATTCTGTGTCCACTTATCTTCCATCAAACACCTTAAGTTGTGAGTGACTGTCCATTTTTAAGCTTTGTAAGAAGTCTAAATGCGGACGAGGGGGGTCCACATCGTCGCTGTGCGGGTAGTGTTTTGCGCGCGGTGTTGTGGTGCGAAATCGGCGTTCGGCGATGTGGACAGTTTTACCCCCTTGTCCGAGTTTAGATGTCTTGCAAAGCTAAACATCGACAGTCACTCTTGAACAAGGTGTTTTATGAAAGGTAAGTGGACATAGAATACAACTATTTTATTGATTATGGTTAACGGGTTTGGCAAATGTTGCCCGTCCGGCACTTTCCCAACAACTCAATCTGGTGATTGGTTTGCAGCCGTACTACTAGCGTTGTTCTCACGTAGTATAGAACAAGGCTACACCGGAGCTACTCAGGCACCAATTCGCCCATTGAAGTTGGACTGTGATTGGTCGCCAGTCTGACATGCGAGACAGTGGGACATGGGGCACAGTGGGACAAGCTGTCTAGCTCCTTTGTTAAGTACAGGAAGCACATTACAATATTATCAGCAGAGAGCTACCATCCCCATATAACACCTATATTGATTACATATAAAAACTATCATTGGTAAAAAATTAGGAGCAAAAAAACTGTTTGTGAGCAGTCCAAGTAAATTTTGAGGACTAAGGATGATATTTTGTTATACCAAGTTTTCAGCAGTACTTCATTGCTGTTTTGTTACTACTGAGAAATGATGGGCAAAGGTACAATTTAAATTATAAATATTTATTATCTCAGATGTATGTGTTAGTTTTTTTTCATAAAATGGAAAATATCATGCACCTGGGACGGACTGGGACACTTTTGCTGGGGCACACTGGGACAATAGTAATCAAATGGTGAAATTCACTTTGACCCTAAAATGGTATCAAAATGCATTATTTTGTTTCCTAGATGATATTAATTGCTAAACCTATCAGATCTGATGAGTTTTACTAACACTTTCAAAGTCAATTGCTTTTGTTGGAATGAAAATCAAATTTGGCCCCTGGGAAATATTTTACGTGAAGCAGGGATCTGAAATAGCAACTAACTTAACCATCGCTGTTGAATCTTCTAAACTCCTATGAAACTTATTAGTATATTCTTGATATAACATATTTTTATTTTTGTCCCATCGCACCCCAGTGGGTGTCCCAGTGTACCCCACAGTGGGGCAAACTGGGACACATTTTTTTACGTTTTTAAAAACGAATTCTGGAGAAAAGTATAAGAGATATTCCAGATTTTTTTGCATGACTGTCATACTAAATATAAGTTATAACGAGAGAGTAGAAGGCTACACTACATGACAATAACAACAGAGATTTTTGCAAAAAGGTGAAAGTGTACCCCAATCTAGAGCTCCCCTACAGACTGTCCCAGATCTTAATTAGCGACATATCCGATAGAGGAGCAGGCCTTATTTTTTGACGCGAACGCTCGTTCAGGTTACGTGAAGGTTACGCAAATCGTATTTTACGCGAACGGTCACCGTTCACGTGGGGCGAATTTTATCTGCTAGCTTATATTCATAAATCGGCAGTGTCTGTCTGCACAAACTGGAAATAAAATAAGTGGCGACAGTTATATTTGCGCGTATACCGTGCACTTTCTCTTTCTCCTATTGTCGACTGGCAGGCTAATTTACATGGCCGTGGTTGTTTGATAAATCATGAATTGCTTATGGCCTGGTTAAATTGTTTGTGTCGGAGTGGTTTCGTTTTCACTGGCCAGACAATTACGCATGCCCAGATGGAAATAGGTCACCACTGCCATTTACAGCATGTTGACCTCAACACGTGCTGCCAGCCCCGGGCGATCTCAATCATGAAGTCTGGTGATCACGGGGGGTGGAAAGACCGTCGTATGCAAATTACAACACCATCATTCTTGGGTTTTGTATTCGAATGAACCGTTACCTTATTCTTATGTCATTGAAATAATGCCACCGTTTTGACGGGTATAAAATATTCATATGATCAAATAAATATGAACTCGTGTTCAGCTTTGTTACACCTTTCACCCCTGTTGATTTTGCCAAGTGACTCCAGTGAGTCTATCCCGGCCAGTGTGGTTCATGTCCAAAAACAATGAAAACTGTGGGGGAGATGGATTGTAGTTAAGTTTCTCCGTAAATCAAATAGCATTTCGTTGGTATTTGTTCTCTTATTAACAGTAAGATAATCTTTATTCTTTTCACACTAGTGTAATGTTCTCATGGTTTCGGGAGAATAAATATCTTTTGTTTGAACAATGGGAAAACAGTTAATTGTGTATGCGTGCTCTTTCACCCCTGGAGTCAAAATCAGAATGGGACAGACATAAGCCTCATGGCAAACCGATGATACGGACTAGAGCGGGTTTACAGATTGGATTTACAGCTGTTCTATTATAAATTAAGGATAGATTCCGTCGGTTTATAAATGGTATGGCAATTAATCATTAGTGAATACACAATAGTCGTGTGACGGGAAAATATCACGATGTGGCTGTCAAGTGTCGTACTGTCCATGTCCAGCAGTTTGAATTTGCCACAATTACCGGGGCAAGAGAGAGCAGCGGCATTACGTCAGCGTGGTCGGATGTTATTTTTTTCTCGTATATTGTTCGTGTCCTTGAGCAAATGGTAATATGTATTAAATTTACGTAACCGATCGGTTACGCAGCGAACTCGGTGCGTAACCGAACGATCGGTTACGTACGCAAAAAATCACGCGAACGGTAAATCGTTCACGCCAGATTTTGAAAAAATAAGGCCTGGAGGAGCGGTTATTAAGTCTGAGTTTTAGTCAGATTGGACTGATGTTATAGCAATAGGCTGAGATGTTTATGAAACGCGTCAGAGTGCAGCTACATGCTCTTTCAGTTCTAATAGAAATGTACTGAACGATAGGGTTTTTCCTGACTGCGTAAATTCCTCAAAGTGACTTTACACCCAGTTGCATAGTAGTCACAGGACAGTTTTTGCATGCAAAGGAATCCCATTCACGTTTAGTAATTTCTGCTCTGTACTGTATGTGCCACTGAGTGGGGAGACTATAATAATTCGAGAAAAGGCTATGAAATAGGACTGCCCCTCCTCCCCCGGGAATACTCTTGACATCAATTAAATGGAATATCTAGTGATGATGTGGTCTACCTCAAAATGTTTTGACAGGGTAATATTATAGCTCATTTAGTTTTAGGTCTGCAAACCAGTCACAAAATTCTCCCATCGAGACGAGATGAGTTGACAGAAAATCTGCCATTCTGCATTCTGTCTCCAAATACCTCACCTCGATGCTGGAAAAACCTAAACACTGGCATGCCTTCGAGTCTTCCAACACTAGGACTGGGGATCAAGGGACCCGTACCAAAATAATCATTGAGGATCTACTCGAAACTACGTCTGTGGAATCAGTAATAGCATTCACTGATGGATCATGCCTGAAAAACCCTGGACCATGTGGATCCGGTGCTCTTATCAATCCTTCTACCTACGACCAAAGAAGAGATTATAAGATCATTCACCCGGTGGCCCCGAGGGGATCTATCCTTCTAGCAGAACTGGACGCTATCAACCAGGTTCTAGATTATACATCAAGGAACCTGAACACTGCTATCTTAGAGGCCTCCACCCTGTTCATTATATCTGCCAGCCAAGGTGCCCTGGGAATTCTTACGCTAAACTGGGAATACAGCAGCCATTACTCGCTGATAGAGAATATAACAGAAAATCTCCAGAATCTATGTGAAAGAGGCACGATCATTAATTTCACCTGGACTCCTGGTCATGTAGATGTTGCAGGTAATGAGATGGCAGACCAACTAGCAAAGAAAGCGGCAAATCTGGCCAAAGACCTGCCAAATACTGACAACATTGCCACCATCCAGGATATAAAACAAGCAGGCCGCGTCCGATCCCTCAACAAATGGCAGAGGAGATGGGACTCGACAGATCATGGCCGACATCTGTATCAACTGAAGCTTGTAATTCATCCTAACCCTACTTTTGACTTACCTTCTCGTAAATGGCAAATCCTTCTCTCTCAACTGAGAACAGGTTACACATACCTGAACGACTATACTGTTATGTACCGACAAATCTCCAAGATGCAGTTGTGGTGAAAATGAAAGAACACGTGGTACTCCATTGCCCAAAATACGACACCGAGAGAGAGCGAATGCGTAGTGAAGATTTTCACAGACGCCAGCCACTCAACTTTGACTCTCGAACTCCTTCTGGGCTGTGACGCTGTCGACGACTCAAAGACTACACGAAACAAAGTAACAACAACACTCTGCCAATTCCTTCACTCCACTGCCTGGTCTCTTTTCGATCGGGGAACCACCAAGGAGTGAGAGCCTGTGATCTGATCCAAAACCCATCATCTATTTGTAGTACATAGTGAACCTACTAGTGAGATTATGCTGGAGTCAAACGAAATCCCCCAACCTCGGGCAAGGGTCCGGTTTAGTGGGGGATTACCTGAGGATTCACAACATGTTTATGCCCCAGGGAGTGGGGCTTTCACACATTTTCAGTCCTGTTTATCTTGTGATTCAGTTAAGACTTCTTCTACCTAGGGATGGGACATAAATTGTATTTGGTTGAGGTTTAGGTGGGGATTCACTTCAATGTTTTGCCCCAGGGGGTAGGGCATTGAAGCATTTTAACAACTCTCATTTGCTAATTCCCACTAAACCCCGAGGTTGGGGGGGGGGGGGTCACTTGACTCCTGCATTAGTACAACAGTGTTTTTAAATTGATCAGTATAAGATCTTATACTGCTCAAATTCTCTCAGTGAGCGTCAGTTAATTTACCATCAATTCTCAAAAAAAAGACAAAAAAAATCCAAGCTGCGAACGGTCCCCCCCCCCCCCCCCCCGTCTGAAACTGATCCACGCCCTTGGGTCAAATGTCAGCTATCTGTGCAGCTGTGATGTTGTTGTTGTTGCAACTACTACCAGCAGAAGAGACAACCTATCAAATTTGTTCCACATGGCATGCTGCTTGTATGTCACTGTTTATCAGATATACTTACTAATACATCTTGCTTCCATGTACGTGATCACTGGAAGCTGAAACAAGGGACTCCCCAAGAAACCCAACAATTCATCGTAAACCCATTCGTTCTTTCCAGCTGCCATCTTGACGCTTGGCTTCCTTAGATATCGCGGACCGTCAGGGATACAAAATCGATAATAAACTTGGAAACACTTGAAATTGAAAAACTGGAAAACGAGTTCATGAACATTGAAAGTATTGATGACAAAGCTAAGTACGAATAATCCATGAATAATTTACTCCTTATGGTAGGGTAAATAAGTTTCCCTGTTGGGGAGTTGTATTCTCGAATACGACACCCCCTTTAGGTTCCCAGCGGTGCTTGACGGTCAAAGGGAGATAAATGAGGATGCAACATTTTAATTCCTGTTCAATTAGTCCGGTTACCTCCCCTGTATGACACACTTTGTGTTCAGTAAAATCTGGGCATGAGATCTGACATTCAGTAGACAGCTCTGTCATTAACGAGAATTCCCCGCCGATATCACAATTTTAAATGACCTTTAAATGACTTCTAGATAAGATAAGTCAACATACTGTCATTTTGTGATACTGACATTGATTTAGCCATCGAACCGAAATTTCTTTTCACATACAGTCAGATAGATTGAGATATTTAGCTGTGTCATTAGAGTGACATTATTCTTAGCCTGTTCAACAATTCCATCTTTCATCATGTACAACTCTGGGAGGTTCTCTATAAAAGTTTATGATTTGATAATCAGGGTACATTATTCTCTGACAATGAAGATCAATGCATTTATCATGACGTTACGAACAAAAACATTTGTGACGAAAATGCCCATGACCTGGAGAATGTTATTTTCGTTCTAATGCTGACAGTGTAAATAGCATTGTGAATGGACCGACAATGGTGGATATTCGACTTACCTGTATTAACTGTGCGCTGAAACTTTCAGCGAGTGACGTGTAAATATCCCTGACACGCATCTTGCATCGAAACCGGGCGAGAGAAGTCGAACTCTGCTGATCTGACACGAAATCCAACACCGCCTGAGTCTACACTTTCGTTTTATGGGGGCTGCCATGTTTGGGCGCGCAAAGGATTCTGGGAGCCAGAGCCTATATAAGACGTAGAGAATGGACGTTCGGCACTCTGTCATAGACATTCGGCCAGTAAGTATCGTGCGGGAGAGCACAGAGACAGGATCGCCGCAAATGCGCCGAAAGGGCCGAAAGTGCCGATTTATTGCCGAAATAGCACCGAACTGGGTTGGAAAGCCGAGAGCCGAGCCATAGCTTAGGAATAATAGATACTAACACGCACAGTATCTGAGGACGAGAAGTCCACAGCGGTTCGCACGTCTACATTAGTTGTTATTCAGCATGCATTGCGCATTAAAGTCTAACTTCTAACTGTACCGTGCGAACGATATCAACGGGAAATACAGAGCACCAAATATCCCACACCTGCAGCCTATTATCATACAAATGCCATTCAGTATGTATTAAACATTAAAGTCTGGTATTTTGTCCGCGGCTAACGTTTTGCTTCGGCAATAGGTGATTAACTGTTTATTAGCCAGTGGTATTCGTACATAGGAACAGGTTCAGTGTAGTCCTCTACCTGAGCACCGGGCCGAAGTACTTTGCCGCAGTCCTCGGTTAATAGCAAATTATCACCGCTAGCGTTGGCTATGTATTTTACATGATTACAAATACTTACTCACACACAGACACCAGATCATCGGCCTTCGGGACGAGATCTGCACATACAGCTCACACTAGCTCGCACTTCAACACAGACTAGCGTTCGAGGTTACGACCGAGAATTGCGTACGTCTAATTCACTCACTCACCTTACCCCCATGGGTCGTATACAGGCTTCGGCTAGATGCGATCAATAACACATACTTGCTTACATACAAGATCGTCGGCCTTAGGGACGGAATAGATCTAATCACACTCACCTACACTAGTTACTCACAGGCCTCGGCTAGGAGTAACTGATAACACAAGCTTACATCCATTGTACATATTTACACTGCCGCAGGGTTCGAATTATGCTTTGCTGCAAGTCTTGAATACTATTACAAATCATTGCTATTAATTGACATTACACTGTAAGGTAATAATAAACCCCCGAGACCAGGGCATTATTACCACATATATATGCAGACAATCTGAGCCTATTATCTCGTCCTTGGGTCAACGCCGTGAGGGCCGAAGTCGGGTCGCCGAAGTCGGGTCGCCGAAATCGGGCCGAGCCGAAGACGAGAAGTTTGCCGAGCCGAAGACGGGTCGCCGAAATCGGGCCGAGCCGAAGACGAGAAGTGTGCCGAGCCGAAGACGGGTCGCCGAATTCGGGCCGAGCCGAAGACGTGAAGTCTGCCGAGCCGAAGACGGGTCGCCGAATTCGGGCCGCCGAATTCGGGTCGCCGAAGACGTGAGGTCTGCCGAGCCGAAAGGGGCTGCCGCCGAAGACGCTGTGGTGTGCTGTACGGACCGACGCCGCCGAAGGGCTACTGCTAGGAGAGGCAGTGATACGGAGAGGATTCCAGAGACGATTAATAACGCTTAGATGAAATGGGCCGTGTAATCTTGACACGGTAGATGTTCCATACAGTCCGGGGCTACGCCTACGACCGGAGAGGAACCAGAGACGCCGTACCATACCACGACGAGAGCCAGTCTGGACGAGACTGGGCCGTGACGCGTCATAGATAGGGTCTCTTGTATATATTGTATATTATTAGTCTTTCTCTTTAAGATAAAGATAACACTTAACGATAACTACCTCTAGAGTAGGGATCTTTATTACAGGTATTGTGCGCGTACAGAGCTGTGTACATTGCAGAATACAATATTATTACTTTATTATTGCCTTGGTTGTTTCTACAGGTCCCCCCATCCTACCTCCTCGATCCAGACAAGGTGACAGGTTGAATCGGACCTTCCTCGTTGGCCAATTCCAGTCATACGAGACTGCGTTCACATCAGCCTGACAATTTGTCACAGGGGCCTGAGACCAGGCCGCCTCAAGTCTCGTGTACACCGCAAAGATAGACGTTTTCTGACCGCTCGAACGTCACAACTGGTGGCAGCGGTGGGATGGCCAACACCGGGAAACCGATGGAGAAGGGACCACGCTGGGAAGAAACCAGAAAACCAAGCATGAGTATTGGAGATGTCGGCGCCGAACTACGTCCAGCGTACAGCGACTGGCAGTCAGGGAGGACGAGAAGCCAGCGGCAGCTGTCCACAACGCAACTCCGAGAGACCGACAAGAGTCACGAAGAGGAGTGGGGACCGGACGATCAGCGTTTGAGGCACCGAAGAGAGTGGATTTGCTGGACCTGTCCACAGTAGAGCTGGACACAGTGCTGTCGGCTCCCCCAGCTGACCTGTCGCCGATACCTGCGTGGCAGACGTTGCCTGACGAGAACGGAAGTTATCGAGCCCCTAAAGACTCTGGTTCTGATAACCACGGTCTCGGGGGCCGATGCGAACACCGTGACGACGATTCGACAGTACGGATGATGGAAGAGATTGCCGAGCTACGACAAACCATGGGGTCTATGGCCAGGACTGTATCGGTGATAGCGATCCAGATGTCCAGAATCAATGCCAGTCAGATTCAGGAAAGAGAGGCGATCAGACGACCGGACACTGAAAACGACGCCGCAGAGCTGAATGCGGGTTGTGGAACTGCCGAAATGGTTGGTGATTACCGCCGAACCGAATGTATGTCCGGGTCGCAGCAGGGTTGCGAGCAGACGCCACCGCCGCCGAGGAGAGGACGAGATGATCCCATGAGCTGGAGGCAGCCATTACAAACCTCAACCCCTGCTATTGAGGCGAGGCGACCGATGTTGACTGCGGCAAAGGCAGCTACCTATGATGGGACAACGCCATTACGGGATTATCTCTCCCACTTCGACCACTGTGCTGCTATCAACGGATGGACATACTCACAACGGGGTCAATATCTGGCCGTCGCCCTCCGAGGATCTGCCCAGCAGCTGTTGGCCAGCTTGAAATCAGAACCAGGAAGTGCTGACTATGGACGATTGAAGGATGCCTTGGAGAAGCGTTTTGCCCCGCCGAATCAACTAGATTTGTACAAAACGCAGTTAAAATCCAGATACCGAGAGAAGTCAGAAGATCTTCCGGGCCTAGCTCAGGCATTGATTCGGCTTGCACAACAGGCATATCCCGATGCCGGGGATGACGTACAGGATACCTTGGCAAAGGATCAGTTTTTGGAGGCTATTGGGGACGAACTTAGATTTCTTGTATGGCAGACACGGCCGAAGACCTTAGATGCAGCTGTACACTCTGCTGTAGAAGTAGAAGCATTCAAGTCCTCGCAACGCCGTAAGACTTGGGCAACCGCGAAGTCCACGGTTTCTAGTAAAGATGAGGGATTAGCTGCAACCTCCGAGGATGACGAAGAATCTGAAGCTCGCCTGAGAAAACAGATCAAAGAATTGATGGAAGAAATAATGCGAAAGTCTCAACCTCAACCACGGCGACGACCACAAAGATACACCAGAGGTCAACAACGGACGTATGGGAATCGGGAGCGAAGTAATGCTTGCTGGTCGTGCGGCAGAGAGGGTCATTACCGGGCGGACTGTCCAGATGTGTCCAGAACAGATGACTCTAAACCGCCGAGATCGCCCAAGAGTCCTCCCAAAGTTAATACTTCCGGGGAAGCTGGACTCTATTTGCCTGCCCAGATCGGGCCAGTAAAGATGTGGTGTTGTGTTGACACGGGGGCGTCGATTTCCCTCCTGAGCGAGAAAGTATACCAGCAGCTGAGTCCGCGGCTCAGACCAGCCTTGAGTAGCCCATCTTACGCTAGTATTCGTATGGCTGACGGTACGCTGATGCCCCTGAAAGGTGAAGCTGATTTTAAAATCACTATAGACGGTACCACACGAACACAGAAGATGATAGTCGGAGATCTGACAGTGGACGCGCTTCTAGGGTACGATTTTCTCAGCACCCACTGTACCAAGATCGACACGGAGCGCCACAGGGTCAAGTATGGTGGCCGCTACATCCAATGCGAGGTCGTGGGGAGCGCAGGCTGTTACCGTGTAGCCGTGACCGAGACTGTGACTATTCCTGCTGGAGCCGAAGCCGTTGTAACGGGAAAAGTTCGTGGGGGCCTACCAGGCGAGGTAGGGATGATCGAAAACGAACCGGAGTTTACCCAGAAGACGGGAGCCATGGTGGCCAGGGTCCTCACCGAGGTCGACCGTGACTGCGAAGTCACCCTGAGGTTCCTCAACTTGTCCTCAGATCCGACTGTAGTCCAGGCCGGGACGCTGTGCGGTCGTATGGGTGAAGTAGAAGTAGTGGAAGACCAAGTTTCGAGTGCGGCCGAAGCGTCGACGCCGAGCCGTGCGAAACCTAGTAGACAGAGGCCCGCCGTGCCGACCAGCGCATGTCCAGACCACCTTACAGATCTGGTTCGACGATCCAGTGAAGGCCTAGAGACAGACCAAGCCCTGGCTGTAGAAGATTTGGTCACCCGATATACTGACCTGTTCGCTAAGGACGATACTGATCTAGGTCGAACGACGAAGGTACAACATCACATAAAGACTGGAAGTGCACCACCCATCCGCATTCCCCCGAGGCGACCGCCGATTCACGCCCGTGAAATGATCGATGAGCAAGTTGAAGACATGTTACAACGGGGTGTGGTCGAGCCATCCAGTGGACCGTGGTCAGCGCCGGTAGTTCTGGTGAAAAAGAAGGACGGGAAAATGCGCTTCTGCGTTGACTACCGTGCTTTGAACAAGATCACAGAGAAGGATGCTTACCCGTTGCCGAGGATCGACGACTCTCTGGATTCTTTAGCAGGTGCAAGTTGGTGGAGTACCCTTGACTTAATGTCAGGGTACTGGCAAGTTGAAGTGTCCCCCGAAGATAGATGCAAGACAGCCTTTGCAACCAGGAAAGGTCTGTACCAGTTCCGAGTTATGCCGTTCGGGCTGTGCAATGCGCCCGGGACCTTTGAGCGGCTAATGGAAGCCATTCTAGCAGGACTCCATTATGATACGTGTCTCGTCTACCTTGACGATATCATCGTTTTTGGACGAACGTTTGACGAGATGATTCAGCGTCTTGATGGGGTCTTCGAGAGGTTAAAACATCATGGTCTTAAGCTCAAGCCGTCCAAGTGCGTCATAGGGGCACGACAAGTCCTTTATCTAGGCCACGTAGTATCGCAGAATGGGATTGGAACTGACCCACAGAAGATCCGTGCTGTGCGAGACTGGCCTCCACCCGTTTCGCAGACCGAGGTTCGGAGCTTCCTGGGTCTCTGCAGCTACTATCGACGTTTCATCCGGGATTTTGCCACCATTGCAGCGCCGCTGCATAAGTTAACTGAAAAGAAGACAGTCTTCATATGGGACAACACAGCGCAGCAAGCCTTCGACACCCTGAAAGACAAGCTGACAACCGCGCCTGTGCTTGCTATGCCAGACTTTAAGCTCCCTTTCATTTTGGACACGGACGCGAGTAACTATGGCATCGGGGCCGTTTTGTCACAGGTGATAGATGGAGAAGAGAAGGTCGTGGCATACGCCAGTCGTGTGTTGTCGAAGGCCGAACGAGCCTACTGTGTGACGAGAAGAGAACTACTTGCTGTTGTGCATTTCGTCAAATGCTTTCGACACTACCTGTTTGGGCGGAAGTTTTTGCTTCGCACCGATCACGGCTCGCTGAGATGGCTCATGCGGTTCAAGGAACCGGAGGGACAGCTGGCCCGTTGGATTCAGGCCCTTGGCGTCTACGATTTCAACATCGAGCATCGTCCGGGTAGAAAACATGGTAACGCCGATGCACTGAGTCGTATCCCATGCAAACAGTGTGGTCGATCAAGCAGCGATGACGTTCAGGCAGCCGCCCGTGTGATTGAGATGGTGTCGCCAACCGAAGGATTCGGCCGAGCCCAGGCCGAAGATCCCGACCTACAACCTGTTCTCGACTGGGTGCGGCAAGGTAGCCGACCAAACCGAGAAGACGTCAGTCCGTACGGACTCGTCACGAAGAGCCTGTGGGGTGCCTTCGATATGTTGGAGATTTGCGATTCGCTGCTGGTTAGACGTTGGGTGGATGACCGTGGTAAGGTCAAGCGACGACTGCTGGTAGTACCTCGTTCCTTGCGCCGTAAAGTGTTAAGAGAGTGCCACGACGGTCCCACCGGTGGACATCTCGGAGTAAAGAAGACTTTAGCGAAGGTGAGGCAGGCCTATACCTGGCCTGGCCTACAGACGGACATACGCCAATGGTGCCGAAGCTGCGATGTATGTAACAGAAGAAAGCAGGCTGGACGCAAACCGCGAGAACCACACAGTGGACAGATGACGGGTTGTCCGGGAGAGAGGATCGCAGTTGACATCCTTGGGCTAATGCCAGAGACGGGCAGTGGAAACCAGTATATTGCGGTCATCGGAGACTATTTTACCCGTTGGGTCGAAGCCGTTGCCATGCCCAACCAAGAAGCTACTACTGTTGCACAGGCTGTGGTGGAACACTATGTGACCAAGTTCGGTGTTCCAATGGCGATCCATTCGGACCAAGGCCGCCAGTTTGAGAGCCGAGTCTTCAAAGGGATGTGCCGAATTTTGGGGATGAGAAAGACAAGGACGACGCCATACCACCCCCAATCGAATGGCATGATTGAGCGGTTCAACAGAACATTAGCCCAAATGCTACATGCCAGTGTTGACCGTCATCCAAGCGACTGGGACTTGCATATACCGCTTGTAGTGATGTCCTATCGTGCTACAGCCCATGAGACGACAGGATTCTCGCCGAATATGATGGTGTTCGGGAGAGAAGTCTCTCTGCCATCTCACTTGGTACTGGGAGCTCCTCCACGTCAGCAAGTGGAACCTACAGAGTGGGTAGGAGAACTACGGGACGAGATGGACGAGATTCATCGTAACGCCCGAGAAGTGACTGGGAAGAGCCTGCGGCGCCAGAAGAGGGTATATGATAGCAAGGCCTTTCCGCAAAAGTACAAACCTGGAGACCAGGTTTACCTGTACATTTCTGCTCCCAGACGTGGAGAGAATCGAAAACTACGAGACCGCTGGGCAGGACCATACGTGATAAAGGAAGCTCTCACGGACGTGACCTACCGCATTGCAGATGAGGACGGAGGTCTCCGGGTTGTTCACCATGACAAGCTGAAGCCTTTCTATGCTCGTGAGATGTCCACCAGTGAGTCTGAAGAAACGTCTGGCGACGATGGAGATGTAGAATCAGATGATAGTGTCGGACATGGGGCTATCTTTCCTTACCCCATGGAACCATCGACTGTCGTCAGAACGCCGACTGTTGACCGGCGACCTCGATTGACCCGGGGCGGGCGTGAGATACGGCGACCACGGAGATTTGCCGATTTCGAGGTTGATTTGCAGTCTGCATCGCCATTGGATCTCGAGATGGAAGCTTTACCCCCGGCCGAGGCCGAGACAGAACCGTGGCGGACGACCCGAGGTCGAGTGATTAGACGCCCCGCGCGTTATCGGGATTAATGTAATTCGGCAGTGTTTGGTCAGTGCCGTGAAGCAGGGACCTGATGTCTCCTCCTTCAGTGACGACCCAGCAGACCGCTGGGAGGAACGTCTGATGTAATTCTACCGTATTGAAGCCTTTGTTATTATACTGTGGACTATCTACCCATTCGGATAAAAGACTGCGTGTTCGTTCTACTCACCGGTGATTGGTAGCTGTGCCGAGCTCCACGACGAGGGCGTCGTGTTTTCGAAGGCGTGGGTAGTGTGACGAAAATGCCCATGACCTGGAGAATGTTATTTTCGTTCTAATGCTGACAGTGTAAATAGCATTGTGAATGGACCGACAATGGTGGATATTCGACTTACCTGTATTAACTGTGCGCTGAAACTTTCAGCGAGTGACGTGTAAATATCCCTGACACGCATCTTGCATCGAAACCGGGCGAGAGAAGTCGAACTCTGCTGATCTGACACGAAATCCAACACCGCCTGAGTCTACACTTTCGTTTTATGGGGGCTGCCATGTTTGGGCGCGCAAAGGATTCTGGGAGCCAGAGCCTATATAAGACGTAGAGAATGGACGTTCGGCACTCTGTCATAGACATTCGGCCAGTAAGTATCGTGCGGGAGAGCACAGAGACAGGATCGCCGCAAATGCGCCGAAAGGGCCGAAAGTGCCGATTTATTGTCGAAATAGCACCGAACTGGGTTGGAAAGCCGAGAGCCGAGCCATAGCTTAGGAATAATAGATACTAACACGCACAGTATCTGAGGACGAGAAGTCCACAGCGGTTCGCACGTCTACATTAGTTGTTATTCAGCATGCATTGCGCATTAAAGTCTAACTTCTAACTGTACCGTGCGAACGATATCAACGGGAAATACAGAGCACCAAATATCCCACACCTGCAGCCTATTATCATACAAATGCCATTCAGTATGTATTAAACATTAAAGTCTGGTATTTTGTCCGCGGCTAACGTTTTGCTTCGGCAATAGGTGATTAACTGTTTATTAGCCAGTGGTATTCGTACATAGGAACAGGTTCAGTGTAGTCCTCTACCTGAGCACCGGGCCGAAGTACTTTGCCGCAGTCCTCGGTTAATAGCAAATTATCACCGCTAGCGTTGGCTATGTATTTTACATGATTACAAATACTTACTCACACACAGACACCAGATCATCGGCCTTCGGGACGAGATCTGCACATACAGCTCACACTAGCTCGCACTTCAACACAGACTAGCGTTCGAGGTTACGACCGAGAATTGCGTACGTCTAATTCACTCACTCACCTTACCCCCATGGGTCGTATACAGGCTTCGGCTAGATGCGATCAATAACACATACTTGCTTACATACAAGATCGTCGGCCTTAGGGACGGAATAGATCTAATCACACTCACCTACACTAGTTACTCACAGGCCTCGGCTAGGAGTAACTGATAACACAAGCTTACATCCATTGTACATATTTACACTGCCGCAGGGTTCGAATTATGCTTTGCTGCAAGTCTTGAATACTATTACAAATCATTGCTATTAATTGACATTACACTGTAAGGTAATAATAAACCCCCGAGACCAGGGCATTATTACCACATATATATGCAGACAATCTGAGCCTATTATCTCGTCCTTGGGTCAACGCCGTGAGGGCCGAAGTCGGGTCGCCGAAATCGGGCCGAGCCGAAGACGAGAAGTTTGCCGAGCCGAAGACGGGTCGCCGAAATCGGGCCGAGCCGAAGACGTGAAGTCTGCCGAGCCGATGTTCGGGTCGCCGAATTCGGGCCGCCGATAACAGAGAAGTGCCGAGCCGAAAGGGGTCGCCGCCGAATTCGGGTCGCCGAAGACGTGAGGTCTGCCGAGCCGAAAGGGGCTGCCGCCGAAGACGCTGTGGTGTGCTGTACGGACCGACGCCGCCGAAGGGCTACTGCTAGGAGAGGCAGTGATACGGAGAGGATTCCAGAGACGATTAATAACGCTTAGATGAAATGGGCCGTGTAATCTTGACACGGTAGATGTTCCATACAGTCCGGGGCTACGCCTACGACCGGAGAGGAACCAGAGACGCCGTACCATACCACGACGAGAGCCAGTCTGGACGAGACTGGGCCGTGACGCGTCATAGATAGGGTCTCTTGTATATATTGTATATTATTAGTCTTTCTCTTTAAGATAAAGATAACACTTAACGATAACTACCTCTAGAGTAGGGATCTTTATTACAGGTATTGTGCGCGTACAGAGCTGTGTACATTGCAGAATACAATATTATTACTTTATTATTGCCTTGGTTGTTTCCACAGGTCCCCCCATCATCGGCCTTCGGGACGAGATCTGCACATACAGCTCACACTAGCTCGCACTTCAACACAGACTAGCGTTCGAGGTTACGACCGAGAATTGCGTACGTCTAATTCACTCACTCACCTTACCCCCATGGGTCGTATACAGGCTTCGGCTAGATGCGATCAATAACACATACTTGCTTACATACAAGATCGTCGGCCTTAGGGACGGAATAGATCTAATCACACTCACCTACACTAGTTACTCACAGGCCTCGGCTAGGGATAACTGATAACACAAGCTTACATCCATTGTACATATTTACACTGCCGCAGGGCTCGAATTATGCTTTGCCGCAAGTCTTGAATACTATTACAAATCATTGATATTAATTGACATTACACTGTAAGGTAATAATAAACCCCCGAGACCAGGGCATTATTACCACATATATATGCAGACAATCTGAGCCTATTATCTCGTCCTTGGGTCAACGCCGTGAGGGCCGAAGTCGGGTCGCCGAAGACGGGTCGCCGAAATCGGGCCGCCGAAGACGTGAGGTCTGCCGAGCCGAAGACGGGTCGCCGAAATCGGGAGGTCTGCCGAGCCGAAGACGGGTCGCCGAAGTCGGGCCGCCGAAGACGTGAAGTCCGCCGAGTCGAAAGGGGTCGCCGCCGAATTCGGGCCGCCGAATTCGGGTCGCCGAAGACGTGAGGTCTGCCGAGCCGAAAGGGGCTGCCGCCGAAGACGCTGTGGTGTGCTGTACGGACCGACGCCGCCGAAGGGCTACTGCTAGGAGAGGCAGTGATACGGAGAGGATTCCAGAGACGATTAATAACGCTTAGATGAAATGGGCCGTGTAATCTTGACACGGTAGATGTTCCATACAGTCCGGGGCTACGCCTACGACCGGAGAGGAACCAGAGACGCCGTACCAAACCACGACGAGAGCCAGTCTGGACGAGACTGGGCCGTGACGCGTCATAGATAGGGTCTCTTGTATATATTGTATATAATTAGTCTTTCTCTTAAGATAAAGATAACACTTAACGATAACTACCTCTAGAGTAGGGATCTTTATTACAGGTATTGTGCGCGTACAGAGCTGTGTATCTTGCAGAATACAATATTATTACTATATTATTGCCTTGGTTGTTTCTTCAGGTCCCCCCATCCTACCTCCTCGATCCAGACAAGGTGACAGGCTGAATCGGACCTTCCTCGTTGGCCAATTCCAGTCATACGAGACTGCGTTCACATCAGCCTGACAATTTGTCACAGGGGCCTGAGACCAGGCCGCCTCAAGTCTCGTGTACACCGCAAAGATAGACGTTTTCTGACCGCTCGAACGTCACAACTGGTGGCAGCGGTGGGATGACCAACACCGGGAAACCGATGGAGAAGGGACCACGCTGGGAAGAAACCAGAAAACCAAGCATGAGTATTGGAGATGTCGGCGCCGAACTACGTCCAGCGTACAGCGACTGGCAGTCAGGGAGGACGAGAAGCCAGCGGCAGCTGTCCACAACGCCAACTCCGAGAGACCGACAAGAGTCACGAAGAGGAGTGGGGACCGGACGATCAGCGTTTGAGGCACCGAAGAGAGTGGATTTGCTGGACCTGTCCACAGTAGAGCTGGACACAGTGCTGTCGGCTCCCCCAGCTGACCTGTCGCCGATACCTGCGTGGCAGACGTTGCCTGACGAGAACGGAAGTTATCGAGCCCCTAAAGACTCTGGTTCTGATAACCACGGTCTCGGGGGCCGATGCGAACACCGTGATGACGATTCGACAGTACAGATGATGGAAGAGATTGCCGAGCTACGACAAACCATGGGGTCTATGGCCAGGACTGTATCGGTGATAGCGATCCAGATGTCCAGAATCAATGCCAGTCAGATTCAGGAAAGAGAGGCGATCAGACGACCGGACACTGAAAACGACGCCGCAGAGCTGAATGCGGGTTGTGGAACTGCCGAAATGGTTGGTGATTACCGCCGAACCGAATGTATGTCCGGGTCGCAGCAGGGTTGCGAGCAGACGCCACCGCCGCCGAGGAGAGGACGAGATGATCCCATGAGCTGGAGGCAGCCATTACAAACCTCAACCCCTGCTATTGAGGCGAGGCGACCGATGTTGACTGCGGCAAAGGCAGCTACCTATGATGGGACAACGCCATTACGGGATTATCTCACTTCGACCACTGTGCTGCTATCAACGGATGGACATACTCACAACGGGGTCAATATCTGGCCGTCGCCCTCCGAGGATCTGCCCAGCAGCTGTTGGCCAGCTTGAAATCAGAACCAGGAAGTGCTGACTATGGACGATTGAAGGATGCCTTGGAGAAGCGTTTTGCCCCGCCGAATCAACTAGATTTGTACAAAACGCAGTTAAAATCCAGATACCGAGAGAAGTCAGAAGATCTTCCGGGCCTAGCTCAGGCATTGATTCGGCTTGCACAACAGGCATATCCCGATGCCGGGGATGACGTACAGGATACCTTGGCAAAGGATCAGTTTTTGGAGGCTATTGGGGACGAACTTAGATTTCTTGTATGGCAGACACGGCCGAAGACCTTAGATGCAGCTGTACACTCTGCTGTAGAAGTAGAAGCATTCAAGTCCTCGCAACGCCGTAAGACTTGGGCAACCGCGAAGTCCACGGTTTCTAGTAAAGATGAGGGATTAGCTGCAACCTCTGAGGATGATGAAGAATCTGAAGCTCGCCTGAGAAAACAGATCAAAGAATTGATGGAAGAAATAATGCGAAAGTCTCAACCTCAACCACGGCGACGACCACAAAGATACACCAGAGGTCAACAACGGACGTATGGGAATCGGGAGCGAAGTAATGCTTGCTGGTCGTGCGGCAGAGAGGGTCATTACCGGGCGGACTGTCCAGATGTGTCCAAAACAGATGACTCTAAACCGCCGAGATCGCCCAAGAGTCCTCCCAAAGTTAATACTTCCGGGGAAGCTGGACTCTATTTGCCTGCCCAGATCGGGCCAGTAAAGATGTGGTGTTGTGTTGACACGGGGGCGTCGATTTCCCTCCTGAGCGAGAAAGTATACCAGCAGCTGAGTCCGCGGCTCAGACCAGCCTTGAGTAGCCCATCTTACGCTAGTATTCGTATGGCTGACGGTACGCTGATGCCCCTGAAAGGTGAAGCTGATTTTAAAATCACTATAGACGGTACCACACGAACACAGAAGATGATAGTCGGAGATCTGACAGTGGACGCGCTTCTAGGGTACGATTTTCTCAGCACCCACTGTACCAAGATCGACACGGAGCGCCACAGGGTCAAGTACGGTGGCCGCTACATCCAATGCGAGGTCGTGGGGAGCGCAGGCTGTTACCGTGTAGCCGTGACCGAGACTGTGACTATTCCTGCTGGAGCCGAAGCCGTTGTAACGGGAAAAGTTCGTGGGGGCCTACCAGGCGAGGTAGGGATGATCGAAAACGAACCGGAGTTTACCCAGAAGACGGGAGCTATGGTGGCCAGGGTCCTCACCGAGGTCGACCGTGACTGCGAAGTCACCCTGAGGTTCCTCAACTTGTCCTCAGATCCGACTGTAGTCCAGGCCGGGACGCTGTGCGGTCGTATGGGTGAAGTAGAAGTAGTGGAAGACCAAGTTTCGAGTGCGGCCGAAGCGTCGACGCCGAGCCGTGCGAAACCTAGTAGACAGAGGCCCGCCGTGCCGACCAGCGCATGTCCAGACCACCTTACAGATCTGGTTCGACGATCCAGTGAAGGCCTAGAGACAGACCAAGCCCTGGCTGTAGAAGATTTGGTCACCCGATATACTGACCTGTTCGCTAAGGACGATACTGATCTAGGTCGAACGACGAAGGTACAACATCACATAAAGACTGGAAGTGCACCACCCATCCGCATTCCCCCGAGGCGACCGCCGATTCACGCCCGTGAAATGATCGATGAGCAAGTTGAAGACATGTTACAACGGGGTGTGGTCGAGCCATCCAGTGGACCGTGGTCAGCGCCGGTAGTTCTGGTGAAAAAGAAGGACGGGAAAATGCGCTTCTGCGTTGATTACCGTGCCTTGAACAAGATTACAGAGAAGGATGCTTACCCGTTGCCGAGGATCGACGACTCTCTGGATTCTTTAGCAGGTGCAAGTTGGTGGAGTACCCTTGACTTAATGTCAGGGTACTGGCAAGTTGAAGTGTCCCCCGAAGATAGATGCAAGACAGCCTTTTCAACCAGGAAAGGTCTGTACCAGTTCCGAGTTATGCCGTTCGGGCTGTGCAATGCGCCCGGGACCTTTGAGCGGCTAATGGAAGCCATTCTAGCAGGACTCCATTATGATACGTGTCTCGTCTACCTTGACGATATCATCGTTTTTGGACGAACGTTTGACGAGATGATTCAGCGTCTTGATGGGGTCTTCGAGAGGTTAAAACATCATGGTCTTAAGCTCAAGCCGTCCAAGTGCGTCATAGGGGCACGACAAGTCCTTTATCTAGGCCATGTAGTATCGCAGAATGGGATTGGAACTGACCCACAGAAGATCCGTGCTGTGCGAGACTGGCCTCCACCCGTTTCGCAGACCGAGGTTCGGAGCTTCCTGGGTCTCTGCAGCTACTATCGACGTTTCATCCGGGATGTTGCCACCATTGCAGCGCCGCTGCATACGTTAACTGAAAAGAAGACAGTCTTCATATGGGACAACACAGCGCAGCAAGCCTTCGACACCCTGAAAGACAAGTTGACAACCGCGCCTGTGCTTGCTATGCCAGACTTTAAGCTCCCTTTCATTTTGGACACGGACGCGAGTAACTATGGCATCGGGGCCGTTTTGTCACAGGTGATAGATGGAGAAGAGAAGGTCGTGGCATACGCCAGTCGTGTGTTGTCGAAGGCCGAACGAGCCTACTGTGTGACGAGAAGAGAACTGCTTGCTGTTGTGCATTTCGTCAAATGCTTTCGACACTACCTGTTTGGGCGGAAGTTTTTGCTTCGCACCGATCACGGCTCGCTGAGATGGCTCATGCGGTTCAAGGAACCGGAGGGACAGTTGGCCCGTTGGATTCAGGGCCTTGGCGTCTACGATTTCAACATCGAGCATCGTCCGGGTAGAAAACATGGTAACGCCGATGCACTGAGTCGTATCCCATGCAAACAGTGTGGTCGATCAAGCAGCGATGACGTTCAGGCAGCCGCCCGTGTGATTGAGATGGTGTCGCCAACCGAAGGATTCGGCAGAGCCCAGGCCGAAGATCCCGACCTACAACCTGTTCTCGATTGGGTGCGGCAAGGTAGCCGACCAAACCGAGAAGACGTCAGTCCGTACGGACTCGTCACGAAAAGCCTGTGGGGTGCCTTCGATATGTTGGAGATTTGCGATTCGCTGCTGGTTAGACGTTGGGTGGATGACCGTGGTAAGGTCAAGCGACGACTGCTGGTAGTACCTCGTTCCTTGCGCCGTAAAGTGTTAAGAGAGTGCCACGACGGTCCCACCGGTGGACATCTCGGAGTAAAGAAGACTTTAGCGAAGGTGAGGCAGGCCTATACCTGGCCTGGCCTGCAGACGGACATACGCCAATGGTGCCGAAGCTGCGATGTATGTAACAGAAGAAAGCAGGCTGGACGCAAACCGCGAGGACCACACAGTGGACAGATGACGGGTTGTCCGGGAGAGAGGATTGCAGTCGACATCCTTGGGCCAATGCCCGAGACGGGCAGTGGAAACCAGTATATTGCGGTCATCGGAGACTATTTTACCCGTTGGGTCGAAGCCGTTGCCATGCCCAACCAAGAAGCTACTACTGTTGCACAGGCTGTGGTTGAACACTATGTGACCAAGTTCGGTGTTCCAATGGCGATCCATTCGGACCAAGGCCGCCAGTTTGAGAGCCGAGTCTTCAAAGGGATGTGCCGAATTTTGGGGATGAGGAAGACAAGGACGACGCCATACCACCCCCAATCGAATGGCATGATTGAGCGGTTCAACAGAACATTAGCCCAAATGCTACATGTCAGTGTTGACCGTCATCCAAGCGACTGGGACTTGCATATACCGCTTGTAGTGATGTCCTATCGTGCTACAGCCCATGAGACGACAGGATTCTCGCCGAATATGATGGTGTTCGGGAGAGAAGTCTCCCTGCCGTCTCACTTGGTACTGGGAGCTCCTCCATGTCAGCAAGTGGAACCTACAGAGTGGGTAGGAGAACTACGGGA